>OZ030015.1:20047456-20187456 GCA_964023405.1 Apodemus agrarius
GGAATCTTAACCTTCCTAAGACCTAGGATCCTCATCTGTAAGGTGAGGTAACCTAAGACAGCCCACGCCACAATACAGATTTTCAAAAAGAACTCTATATATTGCCAAGTATTCTGTAGACATTGGATGTTATTCTTATGTGACTTAAAAAGAGTTTTGCTATAGACCTTCAAAAGCAACCACATCATAACTTTTAGGATCTGGCCTCTGCAAAGTTCTCTGGGCTCTCATGCCCTGGTGTGACCGTATTCCTAAGGGGCAGATACAAAAGACTTCTTGATCTCATTGCACCGGTGCTCTCTGGCTCACCCAAGATTAAAAAAAAAAAAAAAAAAAAAAAAAAAAAAAAAATCACCACACACAGCCAGTCCTTGTGGGCCAAGGCTTACATGAAATGTGGCCAAACTTTCTTTACCAAAATACTGCTGGAGTAGAGATGCCTCATGCTATGCCAAAGTTCTGTACAGACAAGTCCTTCTAGCTCTTTCTCCAACCAAGCGTCCCGGCAAGAATTCGGGGATAATGATTTAATTTAGTATTTGTGCACATAGCAGTTGATGAATATGTGGTTGCTGGCAGCCAAGGCTTAAAGGCTAGAGTGATAGGATAGGCTTTGGTGGGACTCAACTACAAGCAGGACACTGAGGAGTGACCAGTGTCTTCCTTGGTGGACTTCCAGGGGGCCTTTCCCAGGCCACTGTTTTTTTTTTTGTTTTTTTTTGTTTTTTTTGTTTTTTTTTTGAGACAGGGTTTCTCTGTATAGTCCTGGCTGTCCTGGAACTCACTCTGTAAACCAGGCTGGCCTCAAACTCAGAAATCCGCCTGCCTCTGCCTCCCAAATGCTGGGATTACAGGCGTGCGCCACCACGCTTGGCTAGGCCACTGTACTTTATACCTTAGGTCATCCAACCTTGGGAGAATCCAATGTAACTACTAATCTCTCCTCAGACTTGCAAAGAGGACAAACCCTGCCAGGGCTGATCTGGAGAGAGTTCCCTGAATGACGGCTGTATCTCTCCCATCCTTTAAGACAGGAGCCCTCGGTTTCCTCCTGTCTGTTCTGCCTGATTATCTAAGATAGGCGTCTAAGATAGGGTTGGAAGAGGTCAAAGGGTCAAGGAGGAGAGACTCAGGCACGCAAGAGCTGAGCCCTTAGTGGGTGCCTAAGAAACCCACAGTGGGCAGGTTCCTTATCACCTCGCCCGTTAGCCAATTCTGTGTTTGTCATTATCCCAACTTGTCCTGAGGTACAGATATGCCCTCAAGTCACTTGTGAGCTGACCTCAGTCCCCATCCCAGCACGACCACATGACCCACACCTGGACCTTCTGAGAGTTGTAGTACCCCTATCTACTGACCCTCGACAATGACAGGCCATTGGAAACTACCAGTGCCTCTCAGACCCAGTATCTATCAAACTTTCGAGAACACTCTATGGGAGGCTGTGACAGGAGGAGGAGGAGGAGGAGGAGGAGGAGGAAGAGGAGGAGGAGGATGATTTTGAGGCAAACTTGGGATTCACAGCAAGACCCCAGCCTCAAAAACTGAAAACACAAATATACACCACCCCAAAACAGATAAACCAAAGCACTAAATAAGACACCCATCATTTGGGAAAGAAAGCCTTTTCTGTTGAGGTCGGAAGCCTGGAAGTCCGTAAGCTTAGACCTCCTGGAGAGCCATGTTGCTGTTTCCATAGGAAACAGCTCGAGGATGAGGCCAACCCAAGGCAAGCAGGGGAGAGAGGACCTGACTACATTCAAGCTGCACTATCCCTGGATCAAGCTGAGCCTAAAGCCAAAGCGCCCGGCTGGGGAAGGGGTGGCTTAGACGGCTGAATTCCTTTTCCGTTACTTCCTTTGTTTCCACTCAATTGCAGACACTACTGCAAAGCCTTGTGCTGCTGCTCTCTGGGAACCGGTAGAACCGCAGGCTACCGCTACACTGTAGCTGGTCCCACTGAGAAACTTTGGCAAACTGTCAACTTAGTATGGAAAGCAACGATGCCACTAAGTTAACTCACCACCGAAATGCCCAGTCTGTTCTTTCCTTGTAAGACCCGTGCAGGATGCAGAGACAATACTGTGACCTCAAAGCCGGAACATCCAGGGTTCAAATCTTACCTGCATTACCTGGGGAAGTCATGGAACATCCTACACCAAACTTCTCCTCTCTAACAAATAATAAGATAGGAGCTCTACTGTAAACTGTTTTTTTTAATGTTATTACATTCATTTGGCTTTGTTGTTGTTGTTTGTTTTGTTTTGTTTTTGGTACAGGTATGTAATGGGTGTTTTGGTACAGGTATGCGTGTGTGTGTGTGTGTGTGCTGTGTGTGTGTGGAGGCCAGAGAATAACTTGCTGGAGTCAGTTCTCTGGGATCAAACTCGGGTTTCAGGCTTGTTAGCAAGCTCCCTTCCCAACTGAAGGGTGCTGCTATAAGTTTTTTAAATTAGGTAAGCCCCCAAGTGCACAAGTATTTTTAGTATAATAAATAATCAGTTTACACTTTTTCACAACTGATCTGGAAAAGCCAGATTTCTTACTTTATCACTGTGGTGGTCAAACCTAACGGCTTGAGTCTATACAGGGGGCTGGAGAGATGGCTCAGCAGTTAAGAGCACTGACTGCTTTTCCAGAGGTATTGAGTTCAAATCCCAGCAACCACATGGTGGCTCATAACCATTTGTAATGGGATCTGAGGCCCTCTTCTGGTGTGTCTGAAGGCAGCTATAGTATACTTACATATAATAAATAAATCCTAAAAAAAAAAAAAAAGAGTCTATACAGCCACGGAACGTATGAAATTCCTAGAGTACAAGCAGTTAGAAAGTACAAGTGGATAAAGCAGAAGGTGCTACTTCAGGCTTTATGATTGATTTCATAATCTGTGAGGTTGGTGAAATGGCTCAGCAGGTGATGGTGCTTGCCATTCAGCGACATACCGACAGATTGGGAAAAGATCTTTACCAATCCTACATCCAACAGAGGGCTAATATCCAATATATACAAAGAACTCAAGAAGTTAAGACTCCAGAGAACCAAATAACCCTATTTAAAAATGGGGTACAGAGCCGGGCAGTGGTGGCGCACGCCTTTAATCCCAGCACTTGGGAGGCAGAGGCAGGTGGATTTCTGAGTTCGAGGTCAGCCTGGTCTACAGAGTGAGTTCCAGGACAGCCAGAACTACACAGAGAAACCCTGTCTTGAAAAACAAAACAAAACAAAAACAAAAACAAAAACAAAACAAAAAAAACAAAACAAAAAAAAATGGGGTACAGAGCTAAACAAAGAATTCTCAACTGAGGAATACCGGATGGCTGAGCAACACCTAAAGAAATGTTCAGTATCCTCAGTCATCAGGGAAATGCAAATCAAAACAACCCTGAGATTCTACCTCACACCAAGTCAGGATGGCCAAGATCAAAAACTCAGGGGACAGCAGATGCTTGAGAGGATGTGGAGAAAGAGAAACACTCCTCCATTGCTGGTGGGATTGCAAGCTGGTACAACCACTCTGGAAATCAGTTTGGCAGTTCCTTAGAAAATTGGACATAGCACTACCTGAGGACCCAGCTATACCTCCTGGGCATATACCCAGAAGATGCTCCAACATGTAATAAGGACACATGTTCCACTATGTTTATAGCAGCCTTATTTCTAATAGCCAGAAGCTGGAAAGAACCCAGATGTCCCTCAACACAGGAATGGATACAGAAAATGTGGTACATTTACACAAGTGGAGTACTACTCAGCTATTAAAAACAATGAATTCATGAAATTCTTAGGCAACTAGAAAACATCATCCCGAGTGAGATAACCCAATCACAAAAGAACACACACGGTATGCACTCACTGATAAATGGATATTAGCCCCAAAGCTCAGAATACCTAAGATAAAACTCACAGACCACCTGAAGCTCAAGAAGAAGGAAGACCAAAGTGTGGATCCTTTGGTCCTTACTGGAAAGTGCATCAAAATACCCATGGCTCACAGACACACAATAGAATGAACATAGGGTCCCCAATGGAGCAGCTAGAGAAAGGACCCAAGCTGCTGAAGAGGTTTGCACCCCTGCAGGAGGAACAATAATATGTATCAATAAGTACCTCCAGAGCTCCTAGGGACTAAACCACCAACCAAAGAGTATACATGGAGGGTTCCATGGCTCCAGCTACATATGTAGCAGAAGATGGCCATTTCAGTCATCAATGAGAGGAGAGGCCATTGGTGCTGTGAAGGCTTGATGTCCCAGAGTAGCGGAATGCCAGTCAGGAAAGCAGGGTGGGGGGGATATGGAATAGGGGATTTTCGGAGGGGTAACGAGGAAAGGGGATACCATTTGAAATGTAAATAAAGCAAATATCTAATAAAAAAAATCAGTCATCAGAGCTCATGTCAGTATGGAAGGAGAAAACTCCAGAGTTGTCTTCTGACACGTGCCCAGTGACCTGTGTGCTTCCCCACGCTGGCCCTGCACTTAAGTCATATGCGCGTGAAAACAATAAATCAGGCCAGAGTCTTAGCTCAACAGTAGACTATTAAGTGTCTAGCATGTGCAAGGCCATGGATTCAATCTCTGTATCCTCAACCTGATCCCCCAAATCGTAAAAAAGCCTTCCTGAGTTACGGACCAGTCCAAGGCCAGACATCCTGGATAGCATGGAGAAACCTCGCCTACAATAAACACACAACACACCTAGAGAAATGAACCGGGACAAAGCTGTCGCACTTGTCTGGAGTGCTTACAGCCCTGGGTTCAGCCGCCAGCATAACAATAACGAGAGACTATCACAAGTAATACTTTCTTGGTGAAGTGAGAAATATTCACAGTCATCTTTAGCTTGTTGCTGAGCCAAATCAAACAAACGTATTGCTTCTTCAAACCAAACTGATTCCAAGAACACCAGAAAGTGTTGACTACAGAAACCAAGACAGGTAAATAGAAAAATTACTAGGCTTTGAGGTTAAACAGCTTTGGGTTCAAACATAGTTCAGCTGTTCTACTAGAGTGCCCCTTTTGAATTCGGAACGAATAACATATAAAGATGATCTCATCGACCTTTATCATCTATGTGAGGATTAAATAAGAGGAGCGTTCGCTGGCCGGTGGTGGCGCACACCTTTGAGCCCAGCACTGGGGAAGCAAAGGCATCTCTGTGAGGCTAGCCTGGTCTACAGAGCTAGCTTTAGGACATGGCTACAAAGAGAAACCCTGTCTCAAAAAACCAAACCGCGAAACTAAACCAAACCAAAACACCAACCCCTCCCCTCCAAACACCAGAGGCATGTTCACAGGGACTCCCTCAGTGGGAGTTATGATCATGATCTTTCCACAGCCCTAGCCGTAAATTACCTTCTCTTCGCCTCTTCATACCGAAGGCGCAATCTGACCTTCTCGGCCAACTGATTGTTGCTGCTGGTGCTGAACTAGAGGACAGAGAAGAACAGAGACAGGGGTTACACGGTGGCTGTGGTGAAGCCGATGCTGAGAGAGGTTTCAATAGCTCATGGCAGACTTGACAGAGTATGTAGGCAGAGCCAGTCACTGGGCTGGCTGTGTAGACCATGGGGAAGACGGTTAGACAAAATACTTTTCTCCCGTTGGGTCCAGAAGAACAGTCTCAAGTATGTCAGTACTTCAGGAAAAGAAACCAAAGGCCCATAGTACTGTAATCTAACAGCCAGAAAAAAGGGCCAAAGCAGGTTACAAATACACAGAGGACTGCGGGTGAGAGGTAGCAGAAAATACACACTATCCAACCTGGGCACACCAGGCAGAGGCTCAACGGAAAGGTCAGGGTAATCAGAGGACAATCAGAGTGTAAAAAGTATACCTAGTCAAGCTTTCTGGGGGCTTGGGATTGGGTGAATGGCTGGGACAGGGAAGGGGGAACAGCTTGTTTCTGAAGTTGCCTGTCAGAAACAAGAAACTTCAGACTCATGGGATCACATGTGGAACAGAGCATCATCCCCTTCCTAGTGGGGGGTGGGGATAGCTACAGAAATCAGGCAGGGGCAGCATTCAGCCAACAGAAGCTAGGAGGCAGGTCCACTCAGCGTCCTGGGCTCCAGGAGAGCAAAGACTCTCTGCGAATCACACTTACTGTGGCCCGGTCCTACTTGGCCACTTTCATGCCTTGGTGGCGTTTTCACTACCCACTACTGGGACCAGGCTGAACCTTGGCACCAAGAGGCAGCAGCTGTGTGAAAGCTGCAAGCATTGTGTGGGGAACAATGAGAGAAATACACTCTCCAGCTGGTCCAAGAAAACCAGAACAGAGCTACCAAACAGTGTGAAAGACGGGAGGAAGATGCTTCACGCATTAAAAATGCATTGTGGACAGGGCCTGCAGGCACCAGCTCTTGGCAGACGGTACTTAAAACTGCGGGATCCCCAACACTGGCCTTTCCTCATACCACCATGTCATGTCTTCTGGGGCCAGCTGAGCTCCACGGAGCCAAGTTGGCAGCCACAGAGAGCTCCTCAGGTGGATCAATCATAGGAAGCCTCCCAGAAGCCACCCTGGCCTACTCACACTTCCAGAGATGTCTGTCTGCGAGCTCACGTCCAGGAACTGCTTTGGCATTGGGAAGCTGGAACTCTCCAGAGAACTGCTGCTGGACCATAGGTCGGAGTGTGACCCTCTGTCTGTCCGGAAGCCATCCTTCAGCATGGCAAGACTCTGCAGTGTAGGAAGGGGTGGGGTTGGGGTTGGGGGTGGGGGGACAGTGAGTGTTGTCTCTCATTGTCAGTGCCCTCAGGGGTCTGGGAAAGGGACTGGGGACATAGATGGTGGTAAGCTGCCAGGTGAGCGCTGGGAATTGAACCTGTATCGTCTGGAAGAATAGTCAGTGCTCAACTTGGCACAGACTAGAGTCATTCGAGAAGAGGAGGGAACTTCAATCGAGAAAAATTGCCTCCAGAAGGCAAGCAGAGAGGGCATTTTCTTAATTGGTGATTGATAGGGGAGGGCTCAGGCCATTTTGGGTTGTGCCTGGGCAGGCAGGGAAAAGGGTAGGACTGGGAGGAGAGACGGGAGGGGGAGCTTCGATCCAGATGTAAAGTGAGTGGGTGAATGAATGAATGAATGAATGAATAGATAAATAGAAAGCAGGCTGAGCATGCCATGAGGAGCAAGCCAGTAAGTATCTCTCCCCCATGCCCCTGCATCAGCTCCTGCCTCCAGGTTCCTGCCTTGTTTAAGTTCCTGCCCCCAACGTCCTCCAATGGTGGACTAGAAGTGAAAGGGTAAACAAGATAAACCCTTTCCTCCTCAGCCTGCTGTGGGTAATGGTCTCTCATCATCGCAATTAAAACCCTAAGATCATTACTTTACAGGTATGCCAATTACAGGTGTAATCGATTAAGAGACACGGCAATGTGTCTTTCCAGCTCCACGGCAACTGTGCTGCGTCAAACGAGTTCTCTGAGGAATTATCGGATAATCCTCACTGTACCACATGAGAAGCTGGCAGGTGACAGAGGGGTGCAGCGCTCTCAACCTCTCGTCACAAGCAGAACTATTTGCTGCCCATAAGCGCCCCGTTCTTGGGCTACACAGTCCTGTTGTTTGCTGATGTTTCCTTCCAAAGCTAGCCATGGCTATTCTGAGTCTTTGGACTCCTGGTGTCAGCATGAGTGGTGGGAAGGGTGTCTTCAGAGTTAGGTGGCTTCTGAGTGGGGGTTACAATTCAGGGCTGAAGCCATGGGCTTGTGAACTGTAATGACTCAGAGTCTGACCAATGGCTCTGCCACTTGCTATCTGAGCCAGCTTGTCCTTATCTGTAGAATGGCTACAATCTGAGCCACGCATGCAAAGCACTTAGCTCCATCACTGTGCTGTAGACGTATCTCTGCGATTCAGTTCCTAGCTCGGAGAACAGAGGAGACAGACAAACGGACATTATGATGTTCAGGTTAAATGGCTCTGTCACTGGTCCGTCAAAAGCAAGATGGGCGGTAAGGGCTAGTGGTAAGGAGCTGGCGGCTTTGGTAGTACAACCAGGCAAACCATCCATTCTGGCTTTGCCACTGGCACTGACTGACTGGCTTCAAGCACTCAGTGCTTGTGGGCCTCCCTTCTCTCCTTTATAACAGTGGGCGGGGAGGGGGGCAATCCCAAGGAACCTGGTGGAGGGTAAGTATAACAAACAATAGGATTGTCACCCAAGAGCAGGGCGCTCGCAGACAGCAAGGAGTAGTTCTGCTTGTGACGAGGGGTTTGGAGCACCCGCTGTCACTTGCCTGCTTCTAACATCGGTACCCTGAGGACGATCAAACAATTCCTCAGAGAACTAGTTTGATGCAGGGCACCTGCAGTGGAGCCGAGGTGCTGCCCAGTGTATTCTAAGTGACTGCGCCTGTAACTGACCCGCCTGTAAAGTGACTGTCCTAAGGTTACAATTCAAAACGCCGATGATTCTTTCTTTTCGTTTCAGACTATTGGCACTACGTAATAAAATATCTTAGGGATGGGACCAAAGGCTAAACGCAAGATTGATGTTTCATGTGTATTCTTATACACACAGCCAGAAAGCACCTTGATATTTTTGAGGCACCTGTATTATTGTGTCTGTTGTGTCTGTGTCCAACACACAAAGATGGGTATAGAATTTTCCACGGCAGTATCATTTTTTTTTTTTTTTTTTTTTTTGGTTTTTCGAGACAGGGTTTCTCTGTGTAGTCCTGGCTGTCCTGGAACTCACTCTGTAGACCAGGCTGGCTTCGAACTCAGAAATCCGCCTGCCTCTGCCTCCCAAGTGCTGGGATTACAGGCATGCGCCACCATGCCCGGCGGCAGTATCATGTTAGTGCTCAAAGGGGACTAGGGAAATTCCTCGGGTACTGAGAACTCAGTAGCCTGTGTGGTATGGGAAAATGGTGAAGTCCTTATCCCCAGGGTTGAGGGGGGCCTGCCTCCCTGGGGGCTCAGGTCACGTCACCTTGATCAGGTCTTGTTTCTCCTTTTCTCCACAGGTGATGGCCTTCTTGATGGCCTTGGTCTCCCTCAGCACAGCCTGGGCCTCGTCCAGTTTGTAACCACCCTGAGCATCGGACATCCTCTCGTCAATTCTAGAGGCCAGGAAAGAGGAGGGATCAGACGTGAGAGGACAGGGAGAAAGCACGGGCGCTCTCCGGTCTCCCCTCTCCATCCTGCCCAGCCTTCTCCAGGCACTACTTGGCGGAGAAGATAAAGAAGGTTCTCGTCAGACAGCAAATGTGTGCGGATGCAGAATACAGAGGCAGCATGGTTCTTAGAGAGGGGCTCTTTCTAAGAATGAGCTCTTACTGAAAGTCTTTCCGATTCCCTCCTGAGTCCCTGAGGCTGGGGACGGGGGTTCCTAGAACACGTGCCCAAGAGCTAAGAAACCTACTTGTTTTGCTGCATTGGTAACTTAAGACTTTATGAAGTAGAATCCTTGCTTTAACTATGGTACCCTGGAGAACAAAGCTGAACAGGACCGAGGGAGTTTCGGGTGGGGAGATGATGTCTCCTGTCCTATACGTCACAGGCTATTGGAGTTCCAGGCACTCATTTACAAACTCTTAATAATACCCCAGGCTTGCATGGGATTACTTCCTGCCGGGCGACATAGGCCACACCTTTAAACCCTAACACTTGGGAGGCAGAGGCGGGCAGATCTCTGTGAGTCCCACGTCAATCAAGGCTACATAGTCTCCAAAAAAATTTTTTTTTTCCTATGATAAATTGTCCAAAATCACCGTTGGTGGAGAGCCGCTGTGCTTAGCTTCGTGGAGTCGGTTCTGTCCTCCTCATCTCTGTGAGAGTTCTGGGGACTGGGCTCGGGTGCTATCTTGCCTGGCAAGCGTTTGTTAACCTCTTGAGTCGTCTCACCCCCGAGAACCCTGTTAGTCATAAACGTGCTGAATCACAGGACACGAGGAAGGACGATGACAGGTAAGGATAAAAAGACTCCCAGCTGTCACACCGATCCCCGTGTTGTACCGGTCTGCAGTGCTGTGCTGGTCTGCGGCACAGTGTTGGATGCATCTCCTAACCACACACACCTCGGTGTTCTGATGAAGTCCAGATTATGGCATCTGCCTGGCCGTGTGCAGAGAGAGCTGTTCTCACCGTCAAATGGTATAAAGGACTTAAGTCCTAAGGAGAACTAGGAAGTAGTGTACAAATGGGAGGGATAAAACACCCTCAGCTTGGAGATTATTGGTTTATCCGGGCGGGCCCTAGGTATAGCACTGTTTTGATGAAAGTGAAGGTTGTGTAAAGGAAGGAGCTGACTGTGTCCCCCTCCACCTTTTAAAGTGCTGAGATCAAATCCAAGGTCACACGCATGGGTCACACAGTAGCAAGTGGCTACTGAGCTATGACTTAAGAAAGCAGAGAGGGCTGAGGAGTTGGGGTTCTGAAGAGGACGACGCTGTGGAGAAGGTTCTGCGAGCAGATATTTCTTTCATCAAAGGCAGGCCTGAGGCTTCGGTGGAGGGTGGAGAAAGGGACGTTTACCAGTCCAGGGGACACCACAAACCCATTATAACAGGATGAGAAATCCTAACAGGCATTCCTCTCTCTGGCTTCCTGCTACAGCCAAACTGCCCTATGCTAAAAATAGCCTGAGTGGGAAGCTACTTGGAAAGGAGGAAAAGCAAGATCAGGAGCAGGTCTCCACCCTGGTCTCCGCTGCCTGGAGCAGGAGAGAGGGCTGCAGGGAGGGGGTCCCCACACAGCTGCCCCCCTGCAGTTTCTAAGGCTTCCGTGGGGGTGAAAACAAAGCCCCCATTGTGTCTCATACTAAAAATAGCTTTGTCTATTCCTTTCGAGGACTGGGGCCTGGGCAAGCCTGCCAGGTTGGCTAAGATCTGTCTCAGATTGAGTCTGAAAAAGTTCACGGAAGGAGCATTGCTCCACACAGCTCTGCAGGTGATATTCCACAGAAACATCCCCAGGATGTGGGCAGGATGCGGAGCGGCCCTGCCCAAACTGTCCGGGGTGGTGGTGGTGGTGGTGTGAGGTGCAGGGGAACACTTAGGCTTCAACAGGTCTGAAGGCTGGGTAGAGTTCTCCTCTGCAAGTGGGGCAAGAATGGCTTTGCATTCCCAGAAGGACGGACAGAGCAGTCTGTGTGCCGGGCTGCAAAGGGCTTTACCTGATTTCGCCAGGCCCTTAGCAACCCAAGCTCCGGAATTTGGCTGCAGAGAGCAGCTCTGAGAGCGCTTGGGATAGAACTGGACCGAGGAGGAACAAAGGCTCACCATTATACCATTATACACTCAGTCAAAGAATCCTGTCGGGTGGAGGGTGAAAGGAAAGGAAAGTTGTGTGTGTGTGTGTGTGTGTGTGTGTGTGTGTTGGGGAGATATGCTCTAGGATTCCCGAATTATGCATTATGCAGCTGTCCTTTCTCTCGGGCCTTTGAGGACGCGCATGCCCAGCAGCCTCAGAAGCGAGGCATAGCCTCTGACAGTAGCTGGTCCTTCCAATCCTGTCCACATGACTCTGGCAAGGGGGCTTTGTGGAACATAGAAAGAAAGACCCTGTCACTGCCTTCCCCCGCTGCCGCCACTGCTGCCGCCGCTGCCAACGTGGTAGCCTAAGCCTTACTTCCTGCCTGCCCACAAGGAGTCAAGCAGCCGGCCCAAGGCCCCCATGCTTTGGTTTTGATTTTTCTTCTTCATTGCCCTTGAGAGATTTCCTTCTGTCTTCATCAACCTTTCTCTTTCCATTTGTTTGTTTGTTTGTTTAAATTTATTTACATTTCAAGTGTTATCCCCTCACCCGGTTCCCCCTCTCCCGGAAACTCCCTATACCACCCCCCTCTCCCTCCCCCTGCTTCTATGACAGTGTTCCTCCACCCACCCACCTACTCTTGCCTCCCCGCCCTCAATTCCCCTACAATGGGGGGCATCTACCAAACCTTCATAGGACCAAGGACCCCTCCTCCCACTGATGCCCGACAAGGCCGTCCTCTGCGACACATGCAGCCGGAGCCATGTGCATTCCTGGGTTGCGCTCTTCCCTTTTCTTTAAAAGAATTTATTTATTTCTATTTTATGTGCCCTGGTCCTTTTGCCTGAATGTATGTCTGGGTGAGGGTGTCAGAGCTAGAGCTACAAACTATTGTGAGCCACCAGGTGGGTGCTGGGAATTGAACCCGGGCCCTCTGGAAGAACAGTCGGTTCTCTTAACCACTGAGCCATCTCTCCAGCCTCTTTTGAACAAGACAAAACAAAACAAACAAAAACCTCTTGTGGCTGAGTATGAATCAGGCTCACGGATTCTTAGACATCGCTGCTCGACAACTCTTGGCTGGCCTCACCGACCGCCATTGTGGAGGCAGACACATCTGCTCTCAGACAGCAGAGGAACTGCACGTCAGGCTCTAACCGTGTGACGCTGACTCTGGAAACTCCCCAGATTACGCCGGAAGAATTGAGGTTCACCGGTCCCAGGCTCTGCAGACACTGGAGGCTACCGGGTGGGAATGCCTGAGTCATCTCTCCCCAGACCCTCAACAAAAGCCGTAAAGCCAAAGGAGCATTAAGGGACCCTAGGCTTTTTGGGTTTGGGGAGAGAGAGAGTTATCTAGGGTAGTGTCCAGAGAGGAACTGAGATGTGAACTTCAAAATCCAAGAATTCTCCAAGCACCACAATAATAATCAATAGTAACCCAATGGTTCTGAACTGGGGTGTAGATTGTGGGGGATAGACTGTGCTTATTAGCACTAGTGGGGTTCAATTCTTGGGAACAAAAAAGAAAACTTGTACCAAGGGCTAGATGTCTCTCAAATGCTAGAACGCATACCTAGCCCGTGTATAGCCCCTGGGTTCCATTCGCAGCATCAAGACAACAGGTAAATAAATATCAAAAAAAATGAGTACTCTTAGGTCTCAGGTGGTCAGTCTATGAGAAACGATAGCTCAAGCTGATGACAAAAGCCAGCATTCCTTAGGACCCTGCGAAACCACCAGTTCCCATCTGTCAAGGAATTCTCTCCCTTACTTCAGGCAGAAGGGACACATGGCTACTTGTGTGTGGGGGTCTATCAGCACTTCAAAGCTCATTCTGGCCTCCAGGCTCCCTCAGTACCATAAGTACCTGTTCCACATCAGGTCCTTTCTTCCCCCCAGCAACTCATACTCCTTACAATCCATGTGATTTGTCCACCTACTTTCTCTATCTCTAGTTATCCTCTCTCACTATCTCTTACACTGTCTATCCCACTCATCCATCCATCCACTCACCCATCTACCCATCTATCCATCCATCCACCCACCCATTCATCGATCCATTCGTCCATCCATCCATCCACTCACTCACCCATTCATCCATCCATCCATCCATCCATCCATCCATCCATCCATCCACTCACCCACTTAACCTACCCATCCATCCATCCATCCACCCACCCATCCACCCACCCATTCATCCATCCATCCATCCATTCATCCATCCACCCACCCATCCATCCACTCACCCACTTAACCCATCCATCCATCCATCCATCCATCCACCCACCCACCCACCCACCCATCCATCCATCCATCCATCCATCCATCCATCCACTCATCCATCCATCCATCCATCCATCCACCTACCCACCCACCCATCCATCCATCCACCCACCCACCCATCCATCCATCCACCCATCCACCCACCCACCCACCCACCCATCCATCCATCCATCCACTCACCCACTTAACCCATCCATCCATCCATCCATCCATCCATCCATCCATCCATCCACCCACCCACCCACCCACCCATCCATCCATCCATCCACTCACCCATCCATCCATCCATCCATCCATCCACCCACCCACCCACCCATTCATCCACCCACCCACCCATCCATCCACCCACCTACCCACCCATCCATCATCCATCCATCCACCTACCCACTCATCCATCCATCCATTCATCTACCCATCCACCCACCTATCCATCCATCCACTCACCCACTTAACCCATCCATCCATCCATCATCCATCCATCCATCCATCATCCATCCATCCACCTACCCACTCATCCATCCATCCATTCATCTACCCATCCACCCACCTATCCATCCATCCACTCACCCACTTAACCCATCCATCCATCCACCCACCCACCCACCCATCCATCCACCCACCCACCCATTCATCCACCCACCCATCCATCCACCCATCCATCCATCCATCCATCCATCCATCCATCCATCCATCATCCATCCACCCATCCACCCACCCATCCATCCATCATCCATCCACCCACCTACCCACCCATGCATCGTCCATCTCTGGCTGTCCTCACGCTCTCTCACTAAGCCCTATTCTCTGGCTCTTGCTAACTCACTGTCTCAGCTACTCTCTCCTCCCTCTCTTGCTTCTGCCCCTCGCCATGCAAACTCTGCTTTCCTTCCCCTGTTCTCAACTCTTCCAGAGGCCGCTGCATATTTTTCTCTCTTATTCATAATACAAACTTTCTGATAAGAAAGGGGAGGTCACGTTGGTAGTTTCTTTACTGTGCCCCCCCCCTTGAGTACACAAAGAAAGTCCCAAATGTTCTTGAGTTCTGGTCCTGATTCTGACCTTGCTGGTTGGGTGACTTTCTGCATATCATTTTCAACACTGTCAGTGCCTTCATCCACAACATGGGGCACAATACAAACTATTCTCAAGGAGGTAAAAGAGAATGAAAGGAGGCAGCTGTTAGATCAGGGCTGCCTAGCAGGCAGCAAGCTTGGGTTAGGGTCACAGAGTCGCTTCCTGAGACTAAAAGGACAGACTAGAGAGCCTTTCCCATCCTCCTCTCTGAGAGCCTAATCTGTGCCAGCCTCTGTTACATCCTAGACAGAGTTTTTCTCAGTTCCAACAACCATGGGCTTTTCAGAGGACGCCATCAAAACTCAGAAGGGTTAGGTTATTTTCCAAGGTCCCAGGTACCTTGGGTTTGAACCCTGGCCCGCTGCCTCATGAAGATACATTCCTTATCCTCTCTGCCAGGGTATGTGTTAGAGCAGGTATCCTCCTCCATCCTAGCCTGGAAGTCTCATCCTTCTTGTGAAGGACTGTGGGCAACCAGGCTGCAAAGGAGTCTCCTCTGGCCAGCTATCACACTGGGGGGAAAAGGGGTTTCATTGTCAGCTCACCAAAGGACAAGACTTTTCAATGCTGCTACACAGTGATAATGTGGTAAAACAGGTTTGTGGAGGATATGAGGAGAAGGGGAAGAGTTTGATGGAGAGCTGTCGATGTGGGGGAATGAAGAGCCGCAAACTACCCTTCGAAGCTTCTGGAGTTGCACACACAGACACTGGGTTTTAATAGGTCAAAGTCGGGAATGCCTGCATTCACACTATCGTCCCGAATTGTCTCCGGAATTCACTAAAAATTGCTAAGGAACATGAAGTACAACCCTGGCCAGAATGAAGTTAGAATCTTGTTTCAAAGACCTGATTGAGGCTGGGCGGTGGTGGCGCACGCCTTTAATCCCAGCACTTGGGAGGCAGAGGCCGGTGGATTTCTGAGTTCGAGGCCAGCCTGGTCTACAAAGTGAGTTCCAGGACAACCAGGGCTATACAGAGAAACTCTGTCTGGAAAAAAACCAAACCAAACCAAAACAAAACAAAAACAACAACAACAAAAAAAGATCTGATTGACATGTATGCATATAAAATATTAAAAAAAATATAAAAGCCATAATTATAGGCTGGTATTTACTGAGCATTTTGTATACAACTCAGTTTCCTCATCTATATAATGAGGTTATAGCTAAAAAGAAAAACAACAAAACAAATTCTTTTGGGATTACCACAAAGATCAGATGGACATCCTCACGCGGGACCACCCGAAGGTGTTTCCTGGCACATAGCAAAGGCTTTACAACTCTTCATGCCCATAGTCAACACCACAGCAGCGTACAGGAAGTAAACAGCTGTATTCCCGACTTAGCCATAAGCTCACTTCTATAAATGAAAATGACATCTGTCTATTCAGTGTGTAATCTCTTTATGCCACCCACAGGGGACCGTGCACATAGCCGGGGGTGTAATTCCCCAGGAATGTGTTCATTGCTAAAAGAGACTGCTATTTCCTCAGTGGGTACTAGGCAAAGCCCAGTGGCCGTGGGACTAAAGGGTTGGCTTTGTCCACGTCTGACAGTGTAGTAGCCAATTAGCGGAGCGGAGGCCAAGCGCAGAAATGATGAACGCTTGCTTCTAGGACTATAGAAAGAGCTCTGTGGTTGGAAATGACTCAGTTTACCTCCACCCTGGGGTGACGACATCTTTAGTAAATGCCAGTGGGAAAAAAAGTAAATAGAGTTGTGAGAGATGTGTCTGGGGGAAGGGAGGGGCAGGGAGGGCAGGTGGGGACCCCCGGGATGGGACACTGCCCCACACCCTCCACGGCGGGGCAGACTTACTTCTTCAGGGTCTGAAAGCCACGCTCCTTGAACTGTAGCTCACGTTGCAGGTGGACCATCTCTCTCTTCAGCTTGTTGACCTGGACGGCAGAGGACCACACAGAGGAAGGGGTCAAAGGTGGCTTTGCTTTGGGGCTGTAGTCTGGGAAGAGGAACCCAGAAGTCCCTGACTGTACGACTGACGCGTAAGGAGTTGCCCCTACCTGGTGGACCCATAAGTCACACACCCTCCTTTTACCCAGCCAGTGTCCCTGAAGGTCCTGCTAGCCGCTCTCTACAGCAGGGAAACAGGAAGTCATCAGCAGCTGCCTGGGATAGAGGCAGGCCTTCCCACCTCCTAGCTACGGGATCTCTTCCATACCACTGACTTCTCCTTACCCCTCCTTGCCTGTCGTGATGAGTGCGGACGACAGGGATTACAGCTTAAAGCTGGTGACGGACCCAAAGGCGCTTTGCATCTCGGGGGGGCAATGAGAAGCAATGGCGTAACTTTAGAGGCAAGACGTGGCCAAGTGCCGAAAGACCCGCACGCAGACCGTGTTTGGCCTGCGGAGTGCTGGTGAGCTTTCAATGGGAGTTACCGATTGAGGTCTGAGAGATTTCCTACACTGACCCTGGATAGACAGTTCTTTCCAAAACCACCTGACATCTAGAAACATGGTATGTGTGTGTGTGTGTGTGTGGGGGGGGTGTCTCACATTCCAGTATGGGTCCAGTATACTAGTGCTGAAAGACTTTAGCTCAGACAGGACGGACCAGCCTATTAGCACCCCATATTCCATCCTGCCTCAGGCTGCCTCCCCTATTTGTAGTTTTTTTGTATGTGGAAATTACTCAGACCTGAGGGAAACCAGTGTTCAAAACAACCAGGCTGAACGAGCCGCTTAACCGCGGCACCTTAGTTCCCATCTCAGTAAAGTGGGGTAATAATAGGTATCCCCTAAAGTAGTCAAGGATTAAGACGATACAGAGCAGGCAGCAACGAGGAAGAATAAGAAGAGGACACCAGACTAAAATGTCTGCTGAGGACTCGGTTCCTCAGGCAGGGTTCTCCGTCTGTGCTCTAACGTGCAAAAGACGACAGCAATAGCTACGTCCTGGGGGTGACACAAGTCGGAGCTGAATCCCCCCCACACTGTGCCTGGCCCAAGGCGAATGCCTGTAAAGGCCACCGCTAGCACCGTTATTAATACAGGCACCACTACACTGTGATCGCGGCAACAGTGAGCCCTGGCTGCATGGTCTGGAGGGTTGGCCGGTGAGGACGCGGGGAGGATCCCTACCCGGGACTTCGCGGTGGCAATTTCAGCTTTCAGGATCTCAGGGTCGTACTTGGAGCTGGATGAGGATCCAGAGACCACTGCGGGGGAAGAAAGAAGAGAATCTCAGTTGCAGAAACGCAGCGGGGTCGGCTTACCTGGCCATCTAAACAAACGTCCGCAGAGGGCTCACACTGGACTGCTAACGTTCCCTGGAAACCTGTAGAACGGTAAGACCCGCTTCCCTATCTCCCCCTTCCTCTGGCTGACGAGGCAGCTGGCTCTCTAAAGGCCCGTACCTATGGTGTGCACCAAGCCAACTGGCTTCCAGCCTCTTCTTTCCTATTCATATGGGTTTGCTATGCATCTCAAAGCACAGGCTAGCCAGCTGGCTGTTCTTATGTGCCCGCTATGCTAGTTCCCAGGCTGTTTCAGACTCTAGCTCACTTCCCATTTTCTTTATGATGACAAGGTCTTCCCTTGCTCTTCTCAGTTCGCTCGCTCGCGCCCAGTCCTGGGCACGTCTAGTCTGCTGCTGTTTCTCTCTGCTCTGAACTCTCTCTCTCTCTCTCTCTCTCTCTCTCTCTCTCTCTCTCTCTCTCTTTTTTTGTTTTTTTTCGAGACAGGGTTTCTCTGTGTAGTCCTGGCTGTCCTGGAACTCACTCTGTAGACCAGGCTGGCCTCCAACTCAGAAATCTGCCTGTGCCACCACGCCCAGCCTTCCGCTCTGAACTCTTACAGATGGGTCTGGATGCTTTCTCTCCCTCTCTTATCTTACTGCCAACTCATCAAACGGCCATCTTGGTGGTTTTGTTACCGTTCCCCTCCCTTACAAATATAACTTACACAATTTAAAACCACTATGTAGAAAGCCACAGAGAGCCGGGCGGTTGGTGGCGCACGCCCGTAATCCCAGCACTTTGGGAGGCAGAGGCAGGTGGATTTCTGAGTTCGGGGCCAGCCTGGTCTACAGAGTGAGTTCCAGGACAGCCAGTGCTATATAGAGAAACCCTGTCTCGAAAAAAACAAATCAAAAAAAAAAAAAAAAAGAAAGAAAAGAAAAGAAAGGAAAGAAAGGAAAGAAAGAAAGAAAGAAAGAAAAAAAGAAAGAAAGAAAAAAAGAAAGAAAGAAAGGAGAAAGAAAGAAAGAGAGAAAGAAAGAAAGAAAGAAAGAAAGAAAGTCACAGAGTAAAATGAGAACTATCTGACACAGACCGGTCCATGAAACCCAAATGACAGAGAAATGTACAGAAAAGTAAAATGATGCAAACGTGCAGTTGATAAACCGATCCACAGACATGTCGCTAAGAAGACGTGAAAAGCCACTTGCCTGGCGTGGGTGTGTGGGACCCTTGGTTCACACTGCTGTCTGGAGGGGCAGATGATAAATGAAACTAATTTCCGCCTTTTTATTTTTATTTTATTTTTATTTTTGGTCTTTTTCATATTTTCTAACATGAATATCTACCTTTCTAATAAAGATCCTAAAAAGCTAATATTTTATATTAATATACATTCGAGAAGAAAATAATGAACCCATAATTATACTACCCTGGAACAATTATCTTTGTCCTAAGTAATCTCCTTATGCTTAGCTACAGTTCTAGCATGTTAAAATCTCACCATTTGCCAGGCAGGGGTGGCACACGCCTTTAATCCCTGTCCCTGGACAGAGACAGGTGGAAGAATCCCTATGAGTTCGAAGCCAGCCTGGTCTACAAAGCAAGTTCCAGGACAGCCAAGGCCACACACAGAAAACCCTGTCTCAAAAATATTTTTTTTTTCCTCACTGCCTCTTTGCAAGTATCTAAGGTGTTTTTTTTTGTGGTTTATAAAAGGGACCGCAACACAGCGTGAGGCGCTTCAAGGAAGGAAAGGACACAAAGGGAAATCACCGCATACCACAAGCTCCCTAAGCCAACCGGAGTCACCACAGACCTGGTGGGTTTGAGGTGTGGTAACAGGAAAACATTCTTGATATGAGAAATCATCAGGTTCCAAATAAATACTCCTCCCTGCTGTTGAGCAGATTTTCTCGGTAGGGAAGGTATTCCTGGAGTGTCCTGAATAACACTGGAAGGGCTAGCTCATCTCCCCCCCAACCCCCCACTCTTGGTGGTCTGAACACTGCAGTAAGCTGAGACCAGGCTATTCCGGCTAACCCTCAGTGTCCGGCTGGGGCGGGGGGGGGGGGGAGGGGGAAGCTGCTGTTTGGATTTAGTTAAAATAGTTTACTGGGGCTTTGAATCACACACAAGGAGCATTAAGGTTTGGGAAATGAGAAACACGACTCTGTATAACAGATAAGGTGCCAGCGGGCAGCAAATCAGTTCAGCAAAGCTCACCACCGACAACCAGGGCGATGGGGTCTGGGTGTTACCACAGGAGACAAGCGGGGCTGTGGAGGACATCCAGGCCTTTGGACATGGAACAAGGACCCAGGTGCTCAGGGGGGCGTCACCACCTCCTGCCTTCCAATTCTATTCTTCTGTGGGCTTGGGGGTTCTCTGGGAGGGTCCTGGCTGGAGACAGAGCTAGAAATTGGCCAAAGCAGATTCTCCAAAGAGGTACTCCCCAGCATTTTAAAGCGGCTCACACCATCTGTTATCCGTGGCGGATGGTAAGAACAGGCTGCGGAGTGGAGAGAAGTTTGTCAGTGAGGAAATAAGATGGAGATGTATGCGGAGAGGTCGTCAGAGGAACTCTATTCTAAGCATCACATCCTGCCAACTGATCATGAAGCCGGGCTGCTGGGGACGGCGCTACCCTATGGGAGAGACGGTCAGGAGATGGTAACAGTCTGAGGACCTGTCAAAAGTGGCAATTCCTGACCCAGGCTGGGCGAAGGTGATCCTGGGGGAAGTCCTTGTGAAGTGCATTAGCATCCCTTGGGCATGCTCAGAAATTCTGGAAGCAAAGGAAGCCAAAAAAGAAAGAAAGAAAGAACATACTCCTACCAATGGTGCTGTCAGAGACTTGAATCCTTACTCTTTGGAGAATTCTTAAGAAATGCACAATTTATACACAAAGCTGCTGAAATGGAATACAGCCTGGTGAATATTTTTTAGGTAATTTTTTTTTTTTTTACACTTAGTTTTCTTTCTTTCTTTTTTCTTTTTTTTAAAAGAGACCTCCATAAGCAAGGTGTGGTAAAACATATATAATCCCAGCACTCAGGAGGCTGAGGGAAAAGGATTGCGGACAGCTCAGGGGGATCCTGATATATATGTGTGTATGTATGTATATATGTATATATATATACACACATACATATATTTATGTGTGTGTATACACATATAAAGTACAATGCAGCCGGGCATGGTGGCGCACGACTGTAATCCCAGCACTTGGGAGGCAGAGGCAGGCGGATTTCTGAGTTCGAGGCCAGCCTGGTCTATGGAGTGAGTTCCAGGACAGCCAGGGCTACACAGAGAAACCCTGTCTCAAAAAAAACCAAAAACCAAAAACCAACAACAAAAAAAGTACAATGCAATTTTTAAAGTTAATACACACACACACACACACACACACACACACACACACACTATATGGCACGTGTGCACAGTTGAACGGGTTTTCACCAAGTCAAGGGATCAGAGCTCAGGACACAGACAGCTGGCTTCCTTATGTTCTGTGGGTGCTCCCCTTCACTGCCTTCCATGGAAAGGACTTGAAGACCTTAAAAATGTGCCGGGCGGTGGTGGCACACACCTTTAATTCCAACACTTGGGAGGCAGAGGCAGGTGGATTTCTGAGTTTGAGGCCAGCCTGGTCTACAGAGTGAGTTCCAGGACAGCCAGGGCTATACAGGAAAAAAAAAAAAACAGAAATGAATGAATGAATGAATGAATAAATAATAAAGGTCTTGTTTGATCACCATTATTTATTGTAATTATTATTGTAATTATTTTAAATATGATTAATCATTAATTTTAATTATTTTAGAAAAGGTACATGAGTATAGTTTAAGAAACCAACCCAGGGAAAATTATTAAAAGAAAAGAGAGAAAGAACAGTTTCTAGTTCTTATTCATCTTACACCCCCATATGGAACCATTTTTAAAGTCAGTGTTCTGTCTTTCCCCCACCATCTCTCTGTCTCTCTGTCTCTCTGTCTCTCTCTGTCTCTCTCTCTCTCATACACACACACACACACACACACACACACACACACACAAGAATCACCCCAAGAGTCACATATGCTAGACAACACCCCACTGCTCGGCCTCACCCCCAGACCTTCAGCTAGAACTTTGTGTATCCGCCTCTATGTTCCCAGTAACAGGCGTGCAGTGGTACCCCCTGGTCTGTTTTGGCTTTAGGCATTATGTGTCTGAGCCCCCCTCCCCTGTGCCCCCTCCCCCGAGGGAGGATAACTTTGTCTTTTCTCAGCCCACACCCCACACATGGCCCCCTCTCGCCAGCACATGCTCCCAACCCCTCACATTTTTGGTAAGAGCCGCCTTCGGCGTCTGGACCTTTCTCTTTCCTCTGCACATGATTCAGGGCGGAGCCAGTCAGTGCATTTAATTTACTTGTCTTGTGTTGTCCATTTTTGCTCTGTTCTCCCTAGAGTTAATAGTTATTATTTTCACATTAGCTCGGTGTCTACACACACCCCACTAATTCAACCCCACATTCTGGATTATCCTAATACCCTCTCCTGTAGTAGGAGTACATGCCTTCTGTTAGGAAGTATTCAGCATCCATGTGACCTATGCATAGCCAGCGCCCACCAACTCCCTCCTGCTTTAGGGTGCTCCAGTACCCTCTTCACCCTCCTCCTCCTTGCTGCATTCTGGTCTCTTTTTCTGTACTACCCCACTATGTTGATAGAACATCACTTGTAGCGGCTTCCTGGGAAAGGAGACAGGAAGGAAGCAAAAGTTTTGACATCCCACAAGTCTCGAAATATCTTTACTCTGCTCTATACTTAAAAGATACTTTTGCAGTTACGGGGTTTTGGGTCAGAATTGACTTTCCTGAAAAAAGGTAAAAGCAGTGGTCCCGGCTGGTTCTCCAGTGTGACTGGCGAGAAGTATGAAGCGATTCAAGCCCCGATCATTTCCGTAGGACCTGATCTAGATGCCTGCTAGATGTTGCATTGATCCCGGGTTTTCAAATTTCCAAATGGTGGATGTGCGCATGCTGACTTTCACACACCGTGTTGGGCACTCCGGGAAGCTCTTCAGTGTGAAAACCCTCCTCCGGTGCTGGGAAATCCCGCTGAGTTATTTCACGGTGGCTTCTTCCTGTGTCTCTTCAGCGCCGTGGGATCTCTCGGCACCAGCTCTCTGTTTTATCTTCCGCTGCCAGCCTGACTGTATTTTGGCTCTGCTTCCCAGATTTCCTCAGTTGTGTTTTCCGATCTTCCGACGTAGCTGTTATTTCTCATGGTTTGATTCCGAAAACATCGTGTGAATCTTGGAAGGTCTCCTTGGTTGGAAATACAGCTCCTTAGTCTTGCCTCTGGGCTACGTAGCCTCTGCAGAGATCTGCCTATGAGCACTTCCCACTTCCCCAGAGCCTCTCCTTCGTGTGTGGTCAGTCTCCATTTCTTCTGCTGCATCTGGAGTCTCAGCGGCCCCATGTGCTGAAGAGTGGGAGCTAATCTACTTGTTTATGCACTGCGAGGTCCGTGATTTTGTGCACTGTCTCAATCAGGAATCCCCGATATCTGTGTCTTTCAATTTTTTGTTTGTTTGTTTGTTTGTTTTTTCGAGACAGGGCTTCTCTGTGTAGCCCTGGCTATCCTGGAACTCACTCTGTAGACCAGGCTGGCCTCAAACTCAGAAATCCGCCTGCCTCTGCCTCCCAAGTGCTGGGATTAAAGGCATGCGCCACCACCACAGGCTTTCAATTTTTTTTTTTTTTTTATCTCTTCATCTCTCTCTTCTGGCCAGGTCTCCCAGAGTCCTATCCAGCCTGCCACCATTCTGGGCACCAAATGAAACATGAGGGTTGAGTTCTCCAAAGCCCGTGTTTACGTTCAAATAATAATTACGTTTTAGCGTGCTGCGTCCTGGCTTTGACCTTGCCTGGCATCCGCTAACCTTCCAGGCCAGGGACTCCCGTGCATACCTTCAGTCTTTTGCCAGGTAAGAGATGGGTAACCACCTGGCCGTACCAATATGGGGGGCGGTCTGTCTCCGACAATGCTTCAAGACTCTCTTCTCTTCACACCTGTTTCCAGAGCTAGCTGCTGCTGTGCTGAGTTATATGGTCTACATAAGAGCAGAGAGGTGTCAGTTTCCCTAGTTTCTGTTCATTCTTTTCCTCCTCTGAGGCTGTCCGGGTAGGGGAATCACCTGTTCTGTAGCCTTCAGATTTATGGTTGCACTTACAAACAAAACAAAACCTAACCGTGACTGAGCAATTTGGGAAGGAAAAGGTTTATTTTCTCTTACAACGTATAGCCCATCATCTGGGGACATCAGGACAGGAACTCAAAGCAGGAACTGCGGTGGTCCTTACTGACTCACTCCTCAATGCAGCTCAGCCTGCTTTCTTATAGCACCAAGACCACCAGCCCAGGGGGGTGGCACTAATCATTAAAAATGTCCTAAGCCGGGTAGTGGTGGCACATGTCTTTAGTCCCAGTGTTCAGGAGGCAGAGGCAGGTGGATTTCTGAGTTTGAGGCCAGCCTGGTCTACAGAGTGAGATCCAGGACAGTCAGGGCTACACAGAGAAACCCTGTCTTGAAGAAAAAAGAAAAAAGAAAGGAAAGGAAAGGAAAGGAAAGGAAAGGAAAGGAAAGGAAAGGAAAGGAAAGGAAAAGAAAAGAAAAGAAAAGGAAAGGAAAGGAAAGGAAAGGAAAGGAAAGGAAAGGAAAGGAAAGGAAAGGAAAGGAAAGGAAAGGAAAGGAAAAGAAAAGATCCTATAAATTTGACCACAGTCTGATCTTACGGCACCGTTTTTTCTCAACTGGGGTTCCCTCCTTTCCAATGACTCTAGCTTGGGTCAGGTTGATAGGAAACTGGCCAGCACACTCAGACTGTCAGGCATGTCAGCGGGCACTTTTACATGCTAAGCCACCTCAGCCCTCCTGCTGGTATTTTTTTTTTTTTTTTAACTATGGCATCCCAATGATTCATTTTTCAGTTGGGAAATCCAAGTCTGGAGAGGTGAATGAGCGTAGCCAGGCCCCGAAGAACCCAGATCTCTCAAGTCTTCACCTGCTTCAGGCTGGGAGGACCCAGATGGAGGCCCGGAACCTTGACGTGTGGCTTGTGAACTTGCCATACATGAAGGAAATAATGATTTCAAGATCAGACCTGCCTGGGTATCAAAGCCCCTGCAATCTTGCAGTGGTAGGACTCTGGAGAAGGCCCCTTGCCATTCTGGGGCCTCCGTTTCCTTGCCCATAGAATAGTAACAACTCTACCTTGCAAGAGAGTGTAAGTGGAGGGCCTTGCTTATTGCTTTGTAAGCATACAGTAGGCACACAATAAATGTTCCTTTCTTTCTGCTTCCCCACGGGTCCGGAGATTATACCAGCAGGTTGATGATAAAGTCTATCCCAGGGTATGGCCCCACCTGTGACTGCTACTCCCAGCAGTCAAGGCCAAATGATGAAATCTTCACAAGCCCCAGCAGGCCATCTGAGTTAGAGGACAGGCATGTGGCCTCACCAGCCTGTTATCAAAGAAGACCTATAAAACCTAAAGGAAGATCAAGATGAGGCTCTGGCCATACCTCCTTTCACTGGGATTGTTGGGCTGGGGTGTAGACAGTCCCTGGCTCATCTACATCTCAAATCTAGTTGCCTGGTATGACCCCGTGGGGGTGGCCTCCCAGGCTGGCTCAGTCTTTTGGGATGTTTGAAGGTTGTACTAATGGGCTGAAGAACCGCATCACTTGCTTCCTGTCTTTGGCTGTGTATTTAAAGGCAGAGCATTCCTGTTTAAAATGTGTGGTGCTGGATCGGTTTCAGGTTTCAGAAGCTTTGCATTTTGAAATGCTTGCATTTACATAATGAGGTATCACAGGGATAGGACCCAAGGCAAAAATATAGGAAATGTATTCATGGTTGATATGAATTGAAAGTAACTTTATTTACTTACTTTGAAGCAAGGTCTCACTCTGTAACCTAGGTTGACCTGGAGCTTACTATCTAGACCAGGCTGGCCTCGAACTCACAGAGATCTGCCTGCCTCTGCCTAAGTGCTGGTATTAAAGATATATACCATCGCATCTGGCTTGAAAGTAACTTAGATGATACTTTAAGTATCTTCATGCATGACACAAAGTCCATGATATGACATCTCTCATGTGGCATTACAGTGACAAATAATTTGAGATTTTGGAACATTTTAGATTTTGGTTAGGGAAGCTTGGCTTATCTTCTTTGTGCCAGGGACCTGTGAAAATTCATTCACAGTAGCAATAAATAATAATATAGCTTTATGGATGATTGGACAATTGACTAGTTAAAAATCCTATTTAGAATCCTAAAATCCTAGTCAAAAATCCTAACTAGTTAGAAAACAGTTATTTGAACAGTTCTGTACACACAAAAGAAGACCAAGAAGTTTTAAGGTTATAGAGCTGGCAGACTGCACTCGAAGCCAGGCAGTCTGTCTCTGGTGCTGACCCTGAAAATATTATATGGGACCAAGTACGGTGGTAATCACAGCACTTGGGAGGCAGAAGCAGGTGTATCTCTGTAAGTCAGGGACCAGCCTGGTCTACATAGTGAGTTCAAGGCCAGCCAGAGCTACATGGTGAGAACATGCCCTTAAACATACATAAATTACATCTCAGCATATATAATATGCTAGGTATCCCATAAATGTCTGTATTTCCAGCTCTGAGGTATCTGAGGCCCTCTCTGGCTTCTTCACACACCCAGGCACACCCCTTCCCCCACTTATACACACACACACCGGACACACTTTCATGCCCACATACACACAAATGAACTGATACAAAAAATATTATCTGGACAGATAAAGGGGCTTGGCA
Organism: Apodemus agrarius; assembly: GCA_964023405.1. Classification (NCBI taxonomy): domain Eukaryota; kingdom Metazoa; phylum Chordata; class Mammalia; order Rodentia; family Muridae; genus Apodemus; species Apodemus agrarius. Next base: position 20,074,071 of record OZ030015.1, read on the forward strand.
GATAGACGCTTGCGGTCAAGTCTGGAGAGCTGTCCTTCTGCCTTCATAGGTGCACCGCGGCACACATGCACATACAAAACAATATAGACTGCAAATCCTCTAGATGTCGCTTGGGACTTTGAGATAAGCCCTATTTTAACCGTGGAATTATGTGTTGATGAAGATATTTACTTAGCCATTAACATGTTTCTAAGGAAACTGTACTGGGTACTTTCCCTAGACCAGTGGCTTTTAAATGGAGCCAATTTTGCCTTCTATGGGACACTGAGATGCCTGGAAATGTTTTTTTGTTTGTTATAGTTTGTAAGGAAGGGGCCCTGCTGGTCCTTAATAGAGACCAGAAGAATGCTGAACATCCTTCCACACGCAGGGCATCCCTAGTACCTGCTCTGGAGGTCAATGGCACTGTAGCTAAAAATCGTGCTGCAGACTCATCTCAAAAGGCATTAACATTTCCACAGTTAGACATAAGGAGTCTGGTCCGCCATGGTCACTGTTAGGACAATAGCTATGCACATCCAGGCCTTCCATGAGGACGCACTTTCCATGGCTGCCGTCACCACCCCGGCGTTTCTCATGAGACTTTTTGCTCTTAGTGCACGTTTGACTCTTTTTTCCCATCTGATCTTTAACTTTAGAAAGCTTCTCTCCCCAAATCCAAGAACAATTGTAACGAATGTTGATACACCCTTTACCTTGATCACACAGGGTTTTGTTTGTGGTACTGGGGTTGGGACGCAGGGCTTTGCACGTGTTAGACAAGCACTCTACCACTGGGTTCTATAGATATGAACTCCTTTTTTAAAAATTAATTCTGAGACCAGAGTGGGGAAGGGGAGGGAGAGGAGGAGAAGGGGGAGAGAGAATGAATGAATGAATGAATGAATGAATCATTATGTAGCCCAGACTAGCCTCAAACATGTAATCCTCCTGGCTTCTCCTCTCTAGCAGCCGGGCTTATGGGCGTGCTCCACCATTCGTGACCAGATCCGCCAGCTTTTACCGTTCTGGAGATTGTCCACGCATCCTTCTACCTGGTTAGTAGTGAGCTCAGTTCATAGTTCTTCAACGTGGCTATGGATGTACAGTGTATCTAGGATATGCACAGACCTTGGCTTGACTCCCAGAACCCCTTACCTCCACACCCTTTCGGAAAAAAAAAAAAAAAAAAAGATTCAACAAATAACATCTAGAAACACGAAGTGAATGCTGAAAACATACATCATATTCAAAGCCATCAATATGTCGACAACAGTTCCCCCGCACGAAGCTTGACATCATAGTTTTTTCCCCCGTGCCTTCCTGCCCACTTCAAGTTGCTTCTTGGACCTTTTAAAATTTAGACCAGCCGGGCAGTGGTGGCGCACGCCTTTAATCCCAGCACTTGGGAGGCAGAGACAGGCAGATTTCTGAGTTTGAGGCTAGCCTGGTCTACACAGAGAAACCCTGTCTCGAAAAACAAAACAAAACAAAACAAAACAAAACAAAACAAAACAAAACAAAACAAATTTAGACCAATTATCTTGCACACTTGTCTACATTATGGATATATCTGGCTGTGTTCACGAGTAGACAGATTCAGATGAAATATTATTGTGCGGGAGCCTCTATGAAGTACCCATCTCAAAGGGCTTATGATGTCAATTGACTATTTACTGGCGATGTTAGTTCTGCCCAGTATCTAAAGGCTGAAAATATCTCTTGAAAAGGGACACTGTATAGCCTACAATTAGTAAATAATTTGTGGGCTATTATTTTGTGCCATATAAAAGCATCACCACAAAAAATATATATAGGGAAAATTTGCCACCTTTCAAACAATGGAGCTTTAGAGAAAGGAAAAACAACAACTTTGCCTGTTCAAGTAAGAGTTTCACTAGCTATAACAGTGTCTTAGTTAGGGTTTTACTGCTGTGAACAGACACCATGACCAAGGCAACTCTTATAAGGACATAAGGACTCTTATGTCGACATATAAGGACATTTAATTAGGGCTGGCTTACAGGTTCAGAGGTTCAGTCCATTACCATCAAAGTGGGAGCATGGCAGCATCCAGGCAGGCATGGTGCAGGAGGAACTGAGAGTTCTACACCTTCATCTGAAGGCTGCTAGGAGAAACCTGGCTTCCAGGCAGCTAGGATGAGGGTCTTAAGTCCCACGCTCACAGTGACATACCTGTTCCAACAAGGCCACACCTTCTAATAGTCCCACTCCCTGGACCAAGCATATACAAACCATCACAGATAGTATTTCCATTTCAGGACAGTGACAACAATATTACTGTGCACTGAGCCCCAACTTCCTATATAAGGTCCTAACATTTAAAATGATGGGGTGCAGAGGCACAGCCTTTGGAAGGTGGGCAGGCTTAAATGAGGTCCTGAGACTTGGGCTGCCATACTGGGAAAGAAACCAGCAAGCCTGCAGTCTCTCTCTGCCATGTGGTGTGATGTCACAGCAAGCAGGCTGCCATGTGTAAACCAAGAGAGCTCTCATGGGAACCCATCTGGGCCAGTATTTCCTTCATCTCCTATGTCCAGCCTCTATAGCTGAGGAGGAACACTGTGTTGGAAGCAATCTAGGCTATGGTGTGGTGTTACAGCAGATCCCATTAACTAAGTCAGACTCCATGCTAGAAGCCTCCTAGCATGTCATAGGACCTCCAGATAGCTGAGATCCTGAGGGAGCTCCTGAGTGTCCCAGGAGGGCAGGACTAGGAGGGACAGTGGCTGGCTCCAGTCTGCTAGCTAAATGAACCTCCCAAATCAAGGGTATCACAACCAAGCCACAGATGCATGGACGCCATGGTCACACGCCTGTCTCCACGACCTGGCCTATATTCAAAGTGGCACAGATCACAGATTGGTTTACATGTTATAACTCTCTTACCAGCTTTAAGATTGGGCGCGTTGCTGGTCCTGAGCCTTACTCTCCTTATCTGTTAAGATGGTTGACAATACCTTAATTAATATTTGAACTGAACAGAAGCACTTATGAGGATTGTAGAAAATACCATACATAGAGATTGCAGGAAGGTTCCTGGCATGTAACGAATACTCAATAAACATAAAAAAATATTTGGCTCGTTAAAAAGTGGTGACATACCAGATGTGAAGTCACATGTACTATAATCCCCGAGGTTAGGAGGTAGACACAGATATAGAAATGGTGCACAGCTATCATCCTTGTATTCTTAAGAGGCGGAAGCGGGAGGACGAGGCGCTCAGGGCTAGCCTTGGCTATACGGCAAGTTAGAGAACACTCTCGGCTACAGAGCCCACTCATGCTCTCTTAAGACGGAAGGACACTAGCAAGACAGCTCACTGGGTAAAGACACCTGCTCCCAAGCCTGATGGTCTGAGATCGATCCTTGAGACCTACATTGTGGCCAGAGAGAGCCATGCTTCCTAAGTTGGCCTCTGGCATATCATAGCATGTGTATGTCCATATAAAACACACAAGATAAAATGTAATTTAAATTGTACACAATGCTGGCCATCCATGGTACATGTCTTTAATCCCAGGGAGGAGTGGCAGGTGGATCTCTGTGAGTTAAAGGGCAGCCTGGGCTACATTATGAGACCCTGTCTCCAAAACAAAAAAGAGGGGCTAGAGAGATGGCTTAGTAGTTAAGAGCCCTCTTCTGACCTCCTCAGGTACCAGGCATGTATGTGGCTTGCAAGCTAAACCTCCTATAGTAAAAACAAAGTTTAAAAAGCAACATGAAAACTTTAAAACAGCAACAACAAAACCAAACACACACACACACACACACACACACACACACACACACACACGACAAGATTGCCATTTTAAATATTTCAAAGCACTCTGTTCACATCATTACGTTTGCACTCCTGGTGGATGTGCAAACTCGTACGACCACTATGAAGATCAATATTGTGGTTCCTCAGAAAACTGGGACTCGATCTTCCTCAAGACCCAACTATACCACTCTTGGGCATGTACCCAAAAAGACTACTCATCCTACCACAAGGACATTTGTTCGATTATGTTCATAGCAGCTTTATTCATAGTCATCTGAAACTGAAAACAACCTAGCTGCCCCTCAACTGATGCCTTCTTCTGGTGTGTCTGAAGACAGCTACAATGTACTCATATACATAAACAAATCTTTTAAAAAAGTATATTCCTGCTATTGTAAAGGTGTTATATCTGCCATTATTAGCCATCTCTTTTTCTTTCTTTTCTTTTCTTTTCTTTTCTTTTCTTTTCTTTTCTTTTCTTTTCTTTCTCTCTCCTTCCTTCCTTCCTTCCTTCCTTCCTTCCTTCCTTCCTTCCTCCCTCCCTCCCTCCCTCCCTCCCTCCCTCCCTCCCTTCCTTCCTACCTTCCTTTTCTTTCTTTTTGAGACAGGGTTTCTCTGTATAGTCCTGGCTGTCCTGGAACTCACTCTGTAGACCAGGCTGGCCTTGAACTCAGAAATCCACCTGCCTCTGCCTCGCAGAGTGCTGGGATTAAAGGCGTGCACCACCACCGCCCTAGCCATCTATTTCTATGACTTCTTTTCTCCCCAAAGCAAACATTTTATACCCTGCTCCCCATCTCCCATAGCTGCGGGTGAGCTTTAAATGAAGTGATATGGAATCTCCTTAACATTCCAAAAGGATTACAAGTGAATCAGAACAAAACAAGGTAAAAACAACAACAACAACAACAACAACAAAAAAAAACAGCCAAGGAGTTGATGCACAACACAGAAAGCAATGGGGTGCTGGGGAGATAGCTCAGGGGGTGAGAGCGCTTTCTGTGAACCGGTAAGGACCTGAATTCGGATCCTCATCATTCATGTAAAAACCCAGGCACAGCGGAGCGTGTGTGCCTATAACTACAGCAACTAGGGGAGACAGTGAAGAAGCGGAAGACAGCAAGATCACTGAGGCTCGCTGGCTACTAGTCTGACTCCGGTTAAGGACCCTGTTTTCAAAGCAAGATGGGTGATAGAGCAGGATACCTAGGGCCTCCACACTTATACATGGGTGCCAGAATCAGCACATACACGTAAATAGAATGCATGCACACGCACACACATACAGAGAATAGAAGAAAGGAAAAAAGTAACAGGAGGAACAATAGAGAGTATGTAGAGTTTTATACAAGGAATGGAGAGGGAGAAGGGACAGAGCGTGAAGGACGGAAGCCATTGACAGTACCCAGTGTGGACGGTCCCTGTGGTGCTAGCTGGGGATGCCCCCAAGAGCCCCGGCAATGGACGGTACTCACAGCTAACCTGGGAGCCCAGCTTGTGCTCCCAGACGGCATGCAGCTGCTGATACTCCTGCTGGGCCAGCTCCAGGCGCTGCTGCTTCACCTGGTAGATCTCCTTTTGGGCGCTCAGAGCCTCCTGGGCCACCACCAGGTAATCCTTCAGCATGTGCTCCTGTTCCCGCCGCCATTGCACCCTCGGATCCTCGATCTGGGTGGTTTCTGAAACAGATCCCAGAGCAGCATGTCAGCGCCATACAAGAACCTATTGTGTTGGTGGGATATAGAATGTACCGCTGGACACCAACTGTACACCGCTGTACAGAAACTCATCATTTTATATTGACGAGTTTCTTTATACTGGTGAGTATATTATAGCCAATAAATATAAATGGGTTAAATTCACTACATGGCAAAGAAATTCCATCTGGATTTGTCACAAAATCAAAAAATAAATCAAGATCAGTTTTCAAACTGAACACCATGTTCTGTCTGAGAAAAAAACCAAAAGAAGGACTAGGTTAAGGGTATATCTGCTATGGCTCAGTGTAAAAGAAAAAGATAATCATTAATAATCACTAATCAGTTTCAAAAATATGAATAGGCATCCTGTACTTTGTTAGCAATATAAAATAGAATAGTATAATAATAGACATTAGAAACAGACGTTTAAAATATTAATACCCATGCCGGGCATGGTGGCGCATGCCTGTAATCCCAGCACTTGGGAGGCAGAGGCAGGCGGATTTCTGAGTTCGAGGCCAGCCTGGTCTACAGAGTGAGTTCCAGGACAGCCAGGGCTACACAGAGAAACCCTGTCTCAAAAAACGAAAAAAAAAAAAATAAATAAAAAAAATAAAAAAAATTAATACCCCTGACCAATAATTCCTCCTCTACTAATTTATCATAAAAATAATTTTAAAAATTCAGGTGGCGATACATTTGTGTATAAACATGATAAATGGTAAGCATATATTAAGAGCCCTTTACATACTTGGAATGCTGGGTGCTGTACAAATATTTTCTCCTTATCTCTGGTTTACACTATCAGTTTCTTTTGAAAAAGGCATTGTTTGGAGGAGGAAAAAAAAGAGGCTTTAGTTTGAGGAAGCTAAACTTACTGCATTTTATGGTTAATGCTTTTTGTGTATTGTCCAAATATGTGTGTGTGTTTGTGTGTTTCAAAATGTTTCAGCTTTTCTACTCCCCCCCCCACACAACTGATCTTGAGTTTCTTGTCTCAAGTTGTTTGCCGGCTCTAGCCTCTCTAATGCCAGAACTCTCACATCTTAGTCTTTTAGCTAAAATGAAGTACAGTATCTAATGCTGAGACCAGACATATTATGCTATCACACCAGGCTCAGGTTTTGCCTATGTTTTCTTTTAGGTGTTTTATAACTTGACCTTTCATGTCTAGGGTTGTGGCCCAGTTTTAATTTGTTTTCCCATATGGTCTGAGGTAGGGATGGAGGTAAAGAGTTCCCTCCTCTACCTAACATTTCCATATGGAAAGCAAATGTATAGGCAACTCTTGAGGTCTATTCTGGAGGAGCCAGACACTCAGAACGTCCCTTGTTGGGGTCACATTAAATGTTGCTGATTCTGAACCAGTCATTCTGTAAGGTGGCCCTCCCACAGCCCAGACCTCCAGGTGCCATGACTGTTCCTCACAACAGAACGTGCCTTCAAGATCATCCTGGCGGATTTTTTTTTTTCAGTTCTTTTTCTTAGTAAAGTTATGCATGTTGTGGATATGTATAAAGTTATGAAGGAGTTGGACAGTTAAGCATACTACAACGTGTACAACCCAAAAACACCATTGCCTGGTCTTTCTTCCTCATGTGTCTCCCACAGAAAGGCAGCCTCCTCCATAATCTCTTAAGTTTATTGTTGTCACTACAGAGAACCTCTTCAGTCCATCTTCAGTTCCAGATCTCAACCTATACACACAGTCTCCATGCAAGGTATATACATAACTACTACACTCAGGAACTCTGTGTCTCCCTCTCTTAGCCCTTGGGCTGGGATCACAGGCTTGGAACACCATGCCCATGCCTTCTGTTTCTCACAAATATCACATACTTGCTTTTCAACATACTTAGCAACATAGTATTTTCTGACAGCGTGACCACATGAAGAGCGACTGTTTTAAAAAAATAGTTGAACATCTGGGGAATATGCAACATGGTTACCATGCAGAGAACTACAGACTAAAACTAGTCAAGTAATCGTCTAAACCTATGAAAAAATTAACTTAAGAAAAGAGAGAAAGAGAGAGAGAGAGAGAGAGAGAGAGAGAGAGAGAGACACCCTGGAACTGGATTTGATCTGAATGTCCTCTCCCTGAAGACTAGCTTTATTGTACCAGCAGGTACATGCAAACTTGCAAAGAAAGGAGGCGAGCAGCAGTCTTACCCAGCTGTGACTCATTCGAAGCAAATCAATGACCAGCATGGCATGAGGACCATAAGGGTGCAGTAGTGGCACACATGCCTTGGTGGCAACCAGCTGCTCTCTAATTGGATTTAAGATCCGATCAACAAGAGGGATACCATGTCTTAGGTATCCCTTAGGTATCTTAGGGTTTCCAGTATACTGGAAACCTAGCTAACCACTCAGTGCTAATGAAATCATGGTTATAGAAGGAGAATCCACAACCACTGATTTACTTAATCAGCATAACCCCTAACAACAATATGTAAACATGTAACCTTATACCCACAGACAAGTGTAGTCTCCTCATCAAGAGAACTTCTCTTTGCAACAATATAAATGCAGAGTTGTGGTGCCCAGTTCCAATGAATCTGCTTGTTTTATATCAACTTAAAATAAACTGGAGTCATCTGGGAAGCAGGAACCTCAACTGAGACATGGCTTCCACAGATTAACCTGTGGGAAAGTCTGTGGGGCCATTGATTAACGATTGGTGTGAAAGGGCCCAGCCCACTGTAAGTGGTACCAGGCCTTGGCAGGTGGTTCTGGGATGGAAATACACTGAACAAGCCATAGGGAACAAGTCAGTTAACAGTATTCCTTCACGATCTCTGCTTCCGTTCCTGCCTCTGGGTTCCTGCCTTGAGTTCCTTCCCCGATTTCATTTCATGATGAACTTGTAGGCTGTAAGCTGAAATATCCTCTGACCTGCAAGTTGCTTTTCGATCGTGGTGTTTGTTCCAACAAGGAAAACCAAACTAAGACAGAACTAGAGAAGAATTTTGCCCAAGAACAGTACATAGGACCGAGATTGCTGTGGGTTCATGGCTGATTGATTGAAGCTTCAATGGTCACATCCCCCCTTGCGTTCATCTCAATACTGCCATCTACAGATACAGCATCTTTCATCCAACGATACTACTTCCAAACCAAAGGGAAAGCAGTAGCCTATGAGCTGGCTAAACCCCCAGATAGCATTCTTCCTGCTTGGTCCCAGCTCATTACCCTCAGCATACACACACACACACACACACACACACACACACACACACACCACTTCTGTCATCATTCCCTGGGGAATTAACTCCGCCACAGCCTGCCGGTCCCCGCCTCCCTTCTGTTTCTCCGGCAACTCCCAGAAGTACATTAAAATCCCTCTCCTGCCATGAGACTTTAATGAGGGGGATGCTCTCAGCAATTTGAAAGTGGGGAGGGCTGATTAGGACTCCGGTCCATCAGCATTTAACCTAGCGCCTGATGCGGCCCTCCAAACATTAACCTCATTCCCCATACACACTCAATTAGGCGTATTTACTTCTCATTAGCCAGTATGCAACCATGAGTGCTAATAAAAACCTCTGCTCTCCCCAACAACGCCATTGATGCCATTAGCGGTCTCTCAGATACCTTACCCTTCCACGCTTTGGTGCCAGCAACAGTCTGCTCACTCATCCTCTTACTCATGCATCCACGCACATAGGCCCTTCCCTACTTAGCCATGGTTAAGTGCACACCTACTGGGTGCCTCCGTGGAAGCCTTTGCAAAGGCTTGGAACTAGATAGCATTAGACCCAATAGCTTCCCCAGAAGACAGTGATAAGAGGCAAAGGAAATTCAGAATCTCCTCGTCTCTGGATGAGCAGAAGTACAGCTCCATCCTTTGGTATCGGTTCAAATCCCAGTTCAGCCATGTTTTCTCTCTTACTGAGATGGGTCTGGAGCTGTCCTGGAAAAAAATCTCCGTTTTCCAAGTGGCCTCCAATGCATAACCTTTGTTCTCAGCCTCTAGTGCCAGGATTACAGGCGTGCACTGTCAGGCTCAGCTTCAGCCATGTCTTATCTCTGAGTATTGAGTAGCCACTTGCTACCTCTGAATCTCATTAAGATGAGGAGAGTCAGGCTAATACACCACAGGGTCCCTGGGAGGACTGAAGAAGACGACACTGCCACAGCACACAGCACAGTGTGCACTCAGGATGCAGGGGGCAGTTTGGAGTTGGTGGCCTATTATTAGCCTTCAGACATCACCAGGCCCGTCCGTTCCCTTTCGTCATCTTCTTGCTTGAAAGGATAAAGCGCATTCTATGGTTCTAAAGACACATTAAAATGGGAAAACCCTGTCGCAGTGCACAGCATTTCAGAAGACAAAGATAGTCTCGGCTAAGAGGAGTCACAGACCATCTCTCTTCAGCTGTGCATCATTTTTCCATGACCTCCTTCACATCTTCCTCCAAAACATGCTTCTGTCTTTCTCAAAGGGTTCCTCCATCCCGGTCCAAGAAGGAGAGAGCAATCGTCATCTTAGGTCAGATACTGTGGTAACACATAGGAAGTTAGAGTGGGCGGACTCACACGCTAATCTACTAAGGACCAACGTGCATCTACACAAGACACCAGGGGCTCGCTGGGGCTTCAGATACTCGAAAACGACATTCCAGGTGGTTGTGAGCCACCATGCGGTTGCTGGGATTTGAACTCAGGACTTCCGGAAGAGCAGTCAGCGCTCTTAAACAAACTGAGTCATCTCTCCAGCCCCGTAAAACGACAATGTGCAACTATTTTTTTTAATGGGAAGGGAAACCATTCATAAACATAAACATATGCAAAAATATGTATGCAGGCACACATACCAACATGCGATTTGGCAATATTACAGAGATGATACAGAAGAAACTGTCAGCCTCTAAAACCAAGGAGCGGGACAGAGCCGAGAGAAGTTTCAGATTCTATTAAAAAAACCTTCCGAACTGTTGTTTTCACAGGAGCATACATTATCTATCTATATCCACACTGACGTCTCTAAGTCTACATGAAACAAAACACAATCTGCCTTCAAGGCTCTGCTGGTGCTTCTGTGGAGGTGGTGTGCGAGAAGGGAAGGGGAGAGACATGGGGATGGGGTCTGGGGAGGGGAGGGGCAGCAGAGAACTTACTGGTGTTGTGGTCTATGAAGTAATCTCCAACCTGTGGATCATACGCCTCTTCCCATCCTAGCGGTAACTCATCGCTGATGCAGTCAGCAAAGGTGAGTGGCTTGGTATACCTGGCAAGGAAGGCGAGAGACACATGCCATCAGTCTGTATTCCCCAACACTGCTGTTTTCCCCAGACTCTCCATTCCTCCTGACTGGTCAGCAGATCCAGATGGTTTGTACTATCTAACACCAGTCCTGCTGTGTGCTGCGTCTCTGGGAAAATAAAGCTTTTCTACAATAGCATCAGGGTAAGGATATATAGGAGAAGGTAGAGAATGTATTCTGGTCTAAATATTTTGCCTCTTAACACGTCGGTGACTTCGGCAAGTCATCTTTCTGTCTGGACCTTGGGTTTCTGCATCTCCAGATGACAGTTCGCACAACAGCTCTAAGGCCCAGGCTTGGCTTTGTGACTTGGATTCCAGGCCCCTCTGGCTTTTCCACCTGTAGCTGGCTGGCCCGCCCCACTCTGGTCTTTGTCCTGGCTCTGTCTTATATTTGTGATGCCCGTTTGCCCTTTGAAAAGCTGGCCTCCCGTGAGCTCTAGGGCAGCAGACGCTCCAGCTCCAGGAGTCTAAGCCAGCAAGCCATATTTATTTGCTGATTGAGTTGGATCTCGAATGCCTGCGCCCACTGCTGGCTCTCCTCAGCCGGCCTGGCCAAACCGACTACTTGGCAATAATAACTCTTCTAAGGCCCCATCTCGCAGGGTGTGAACTGGTGGTAATCACCCAAGTCTCAGTGGCTAAATCAGACAGATAAACAAATCATGCAACAGAAGCAGCAAAGGCTTGTCAAGGCTGGAAAACTGCACCATACACCATTTGTCCAGGGGTTCAGCCAGAGAACCAGGAGCCAGGAAACTAACACATGGGATCAGTGGCTTCCCGAGATAACCCTTTCCAAGTATTCCCAGCATTGCCTCTGTCTAGAATAACCGCATGCAGTCATGCACCCATGTGGAAGTCGGAGGACAACTTTTGGTTATCGGTCCTAGCCCAAGATAGGGTCTCTCTTGTTCTGCTACTGTGTGATTCTCCAGTCTCTGACTCCCATTACACAGCAGGGATTGCAACTTTGTATCACTGCTGGGCTCTAGAGAGGGAACTCAGAGCACAAGACTGCAGAACTTCCATTTTTATCTCCCTGGCCTGAAAACACTCTTTCCCGAGTTCCAGTCTGCTCCTTCCTCATTCCAGTCAGTTCTGGAAGCGCAAGAGACTGTTTCACATTCTTTCCACGAATTGGCAAAGCTGAAGTGCAACGGGACAGGAAGGGAGATGCTTTGACCATCTCTTCCTTAACCTGAATGATTGCTCTCCTCCGAAACTCTTTGCTGCAGGCCTGTGTGTTAGAGGCTCGGCCCCTGGCTGAGTGCTACAGGAAACGATGGAGCCCTTAGGCAGTGAGACTTAATGTGAGGTCCCCAGATTGCTGGAGGTATGCTTCCTAAGGAGGAGAGAGTGGGACCCCGGCCTATTCTTCTCATCTCTTGCCGTCTGGCTACGAAGTGAACAGCTTTGCTCTGTCACATACTGCTGTCAAGATCTGTCACCGCCTCGATACAAGCTCAAGGCAAGACAGTCAGTCATTTATAGACTGAAGTCTCTAAAATGGCTTTTCTCTCCGGAAGCTCCTCTTTGTAGGTGTTTGATAGAGAGATGGAAAGCTGACTCCATCTAAACCAAATGCAAATCTACACAGGGACAAAGAGACACAGGGACATCGAAAGAGTCACTGGCAGACCCTGACATGTCCACACGCCTGCTTCATACTGAGGGTTTCAGAGGCTGTGACCCGGAGCCACCAATTGGTTTTGGTTAATAATTCATGGCCGCATTGTGGGAGAGTGTGGTTTCACGAGACTGGGGCCAGGGGCCTGTTTTTATAGGCAACAAACTAAGAAATATAATCAAATAAGGATCCAATAAGCATTGTTCTTCAGTTGTGTATGTTGGCCAAGAACTTAATCTCCCAGAGCCTCAGAAATTTTCACCTGTGTAGTGGGGACTAATGCAACTCTTCAGGTTGCTGGGTAGGTTAAACGAGGTCATGTTTGAAGTTAAAAATGTATCGCTGGGTGGGGGTGGGGGGGAGGGGGGCCATGGCACAGCAGTTAATGTGTTTACAAGATCATCAGAGTTTAGCTCCCCAGAACCCACAAGATGCAAGGTGAGAGGAGAACAGCTGGCCTCTAACTCCAGCCTTGGAAGGCAGAGACAAGGGGTCCTGGAGCAGGACGGTTAGTGACACTGTTCATACTGGAAAGCTCCCGGGTTTGGGTGACCATCTGTCTCAACAAACAAGTTAGACGAGTGATCAGGCCTGATATCAGTCAACCCTGGGCTTGTGAACATATGTGTGCCCGTATGTATGAACACACGCAATGGGACACTGAGGCTAAAAAGGCTACAATCGTCTTTCCTTCATTTTACGTTTTTGTTTGTTTTGAGACAGGGTTCACTACGGAACCCAGGCTGGCCTCAAACTCCTGGTATGTCTGTCCCCAGCCTCCTGAGTGCTAGGATCACAGGTTTACAACAGTATCCCGCCTTAAAAGCCTATAATGTTCTCAAGAAAAGGAAAGTGGGCGGGGGGGGGAGGGGGAGGAGAGGAGTTGGGGGGGGGGAAGTGACAGATTTGAGTTACAATGTTGTCTGGGGCTGGGGATCTAACTCAGTAGGCAGAATACTTGCTTGGCATGCTCAAAACCCTGAGGCCGTTCCCCCAGCACCACGTACAGGTGTGTACAGGTGTACACACCCGCGCAGGTGTGGTAGCACACGCCTTTAATCTCATCACTCAGGAGAGGCAGAAAAGGCAGGGGCAGAGGCAAAGGCCAAGCTCTGTAGGTTTGAGGCCAACCTGACCTCCATAGCAAGTTCCAGGCCAGCCAGGACTACATAGTAGGAACCTAATTTAAAACAAGGTAAAACAAACAAAACAAAAAAAGAAAAAGAAAAAAAAAAAAGAACTTTTAACCTAGTTTCACTTTTACGGTAAACTAAATTTGCCGTAACAGTTATAAAGTAAGCATAATTAAGTATCGAACAATGACTTTATCTAGGCCTACAAAGCATGCTGGGAGAACCACGTTCCCTCTCTGGGTAGGAGATGTTCTTGTTCGAGTTTACAAACGACAGCCCGTTCTGAACAATGCACAGTCAATACACCAGCGGTTCCAGGGCTAGGTCCCAGAGCCGAGGCTTTGACGATGAAGATTAACAAGACCCGCTGGGTCTCAGAACAACCTGGGGCTGTGCTGGCCCAGAAGAGGAGCGTGAACGGGGGATGTGTGACACAGACAAGGGGCACTGACGTTTTATATGATGAGTGTCCTCTGCCATTGGCACAAAGGTGTTCATTAAACCTACACAACCCACGGCTCCTAGACGTGAGGTCTCAATCCCAGGACAATCTGCTGAGGTTGCCACTAACACAGCCAGGCAGACACTGACTGCCAAGTTCTCCCGGCATCTCTTAGTCCATACCTGTTACAGGGCCCTTCTGGCTGTCTCCAGCTGTCCCTCCTTATATAACCCAGACACTCTGTATACCAGTCCCCGTCCCTTTTGGTCCTCCCTTTGCTCTCTTACCCCGACAGCCTCTCTTGGTTGGTGGCTTTTCTCTCCTCACAGCCCAGCTTAGTCTGGCCATGTTCACTCTGGGCTCTCCCAGTTGTCCTTGCCTCCGTCTATACTCACACGCATATCTACAATAAACCTTCGCCTCCACCATCCCCGGGAGAGGTCATGTCCTTCCTTTTTTTTTTTTTTTTTTAATTTCTTTTTCCATCCACTACACATAGGACAGTTACATGTTTCCGAGTCTCCATCGGTACAAACGTAGGCCCTCAAGGTACTGGAACAGGAATGTGGCCAGGAGAACAGGACCCGATCTGCATCAAGTTCCCAGAAACTCATGAACTCCACACACTGCTCCGCTTTCCACCAAGAAGGTGAGGCTCTGGTCGTTAGCTGTAGCACCAGTGACATGAAGGGTATGAGGAAGGCCCAGATTCCCATCAGCAGACACTTTACCGACGGGAAGGAACGTGCACAGCAGTAGGGCCTGTCGTTAGAAAGAGCAGCCGAGAGAGAAAGAAGGGCTTTGGGCTTTTGAATTTGCCCCCCCCTCCCCTTGAATGCAGCCATGGGGGTAGCAGGCTAGCTGATGTTCAGTGCGCTTCTATGGGAGACAGGAAAGTTGCTATGGGAAGGAACTATACAACTTACAGAAATCTGGACAGAAAGTTCTCTCTGGAACAAATGCCAAGAGGGAGATGAATTATTCAGTGTGCAGAGAGGTGTCATTCAGAGAATCAGTATGAAGAGAAGCGTTTTAGCCTTACAGACACATACACATTCTCTCTCTCCCTCCCTCTCTCTCCCTCCTTCCCTTTCTCTCCTTTCCTCCTTCTCTCTCTGCCTGTCTGCCTGTCTGTCTGTCTGTCCCTCCCTCCCTTTCTCTCTCCTAGTGAGAGGCAAAGCTGTCAGATGTAGCCAGGACCTGAAATCTCCAGCCTCAGCCCCTTACCTGTCCATGTCAGGTAGCCCCCTGCCTCTAGCCCCCCAATGTCCTGGGCCGCCTAAAACCCCAATCATAAAAGCCAAATGACCCGGTTGCTGGCTGAGCAAGAGGGGAGCCAGGCAAGGGGCCAGGCCAGAGCAGGTTCTGCCCCTTTGTAATTACAAATCTCTGAATGTGCAGACACATTCCTGAAGGTTTCACAACTGGCCTTCCTGGAAAAACAGCCCGGATGTGTTGCCAGGGAGACAGGGGAAGGTTCTGCCAGGTGAACTCTGCAAGGGGCACACAGGAACACCTGTCAAGGAACAGGGCAAGTAGCGTAGGAGCCGGAGGGACAGCAACAGGTCCCTCGCTTTTTCCGCACAGAGAGCTGCTGCTTTCCTAGAGGAGGAGGCTCTGGCCAAAGCTGAGCTCGGGGGTTTGGTGTGTCTTTTCTAGGGAGACACGGAGGAAGAGGGGGAGGGACAACTTTTTGCCAAGTGTTACACTGGGTGGTGGTTCTCTGGGGACTAAATTTGAATGGGTAAGTCACTATCCACATTCCCTGGACGGCCCAAGCTTCTCTCTTAGGCTGTCCTCTCCACCCCAATCCTGGCTCTCTCCTTCCAAGTACTTGGCGGGAAGGATCCCAGTCTAAAAGCCCCGACCCCTACCTCAATCTAAGAACAATGTATACTCTGAGACAGCTCTCCTCCCTCCCCAGGCTCAGTGGGCAGGCTGGTTCTTCCTGCCCCAAGCAGTTTCACATACATAGTCTCCAT
The DNA here is from genome assembly GCA_964023405.1 of Apodemus agrarius. Taxonomy (NCBI): domain Eukaryota; kingdom Metazoa; phylum Chordata; class Mammalia; order Rodentia; family Muridae; genus Apodemus; species Apodemus agrarius. The sequence continues at coordinate 20,089,993 of OZ030015.1, forward strand.
AGCTTAGATATTTCATCTCCTGATAACACCCTACGGCCAGTTTCTAAGCAGGCCCAGCCCTCAAGTTTGAAAGCCTTCCTCCTCCTTTCCCTCAATTTGATTCGGCGCTGACACCTTGACTTGTTCCTCTAACAGACGCAAGGACGATAAAAATAACCATCACACACACACACACACACACACACACACACACACACACACAGGAAACCTGCTAAGAGGGTGAAGTGTAGCGAGGAAGACGTGGTTCTGGGGAGCTTTAACGAAACAATCACGGAGGAGGAAAAAGACTCCTCAGCACTGCCCTTCTAGAGTAGGGTAGAAGATATGCTCCAGTCAGAAGCTAATGTTTCAGAGGTGCACAGCATTGGGGGGTGGGGAGGGCGGGGAATTCAAGGTGCTGGGGTGGAGAACAAAGGGCAGTGGACGGTCATGGAAGGTGACCTTCTCTGGGCACTCAGAAAGTAGGGAGTGGCTAGCTAGTCAGCAGAGATGCCAAACATCTGATGGAAAGGCAATAGGAAGAGGCTTTGGGTCAGAATAGTGTTGGTGCGTGTAAAGACCTAGAGGTAGATGAGCCCGGGTAAAGCTTGCAGTTTGTTGGGGGTGGGGAGGTGGGGGTGGGGGTATCTCCCAGTGGGGACTCTAGGTCACGCCCCTTTGTTCTGTGACCATGTGCTAAGCAGTATAAGGTGACCTGAGAGATGCACCCACTCCATCCTTCAGTGTCCCATTCCCATTCTCAGGGAACCCACCCAGCAAGAGGAGGACCCAGCAGCTCAGTCCCGGCTAGGCATAATGAATATTCAAGGCACTGTGCGTGCCCCTCCTGAGAGGAGCTGTATACTCCAAACAGGGAATGCATCCTGTGACATCCCACAACAGGTAGATGTGGCCAGGGCTCTCCCCCCCGAGGCCGTGCGTGAGCCACATCTCATAAGATGGAGGGATACGTGGCAGGTAAGCCGGAAAGACGTGAGAAGCCGAGGGGTTGGGCGAATGAACGGACAGTAATGGGTGTGGACAGGGAGGGCAGAGGACGGAGATAAAGAAGGAAAAGATGAAGGTTGGCAGCTAGGAAGATTGCAAGATAGATGCCACCCACAGAGGGTCAGGAAGTCAATAAGCTGCCCGTGTGCTAGGTAACCTTGTTAAAAGGTGTTTCCTTCAGGCAACGCACGACGCCCGAGGGGTTGCCATCTTGTAAGCGTGGTGTGGCCATGCAGTAAGATGACCCACCGAAAGCGCCGAGCACAGACTTTGCAGGGGACCGAGTCCTCGCTTGTGTGCACTGGAGATGTGATCCCCAGAGAGACACCCCTGCGCCGTGGGAATTATGTCACCCCTGCAGCACGCAGCCCCGCCAGCATCCCTTCCCCCAGGTGTTCTGCAGCGGTAGTTACAACTCTCTGGTTCTGGCAACACCTGTCTGCACGGGCATCAACGTTCCCCTCCTAGTGTATAAGAGGATGTCGCACGGAGCAGCGACCTCGTTAAAGAGGGCTCTGCCTAGCACATGAGCGCTATGAGCCGTGGCGTGTTGGGCTATAGTCCCATATTTCCATAATACGGCATGGGAGGGATGGCGAAATAACGGCTCAGGCTTAAATAGCTATAAGAAGCCTTGTACAGCATCCTGTTGCCTTCCTGAGAAGCAGGGACGGTGGAAAGCACCCCCACCCCACCCCCCTGTGGGCTGGTGAAATGGTACAGTGGGCACAAGCACGTACGTGCAGTTCTCATGACCCGAGGTCCATTCCTGGATCCCACAAGGTGGCGGGAGAGAACCGTCACCCGAGAATTACACTCTGACCTCCACATACTGTGGAAGCCAGATGTGCCCCCCCACCCTCCACCCCACCCCCGCCCCCCAATAGAAGAAATTAAAGCAGGCAGGCTGAGAGATCTCAGGTGTTTGGGACTTGGCTCTTTATATTTGCTCTACGAAGGTGATGACATTTGCCCTGGGAAGGCCTCTGCCCTTGTTTCTCCAAAATACCTCTCCCCCTTCCTCCTGCTCCCTTCTCTCACACCTGTGTCCACATTCTTGCTCTCAGACCCCAGAGTCTCCCAAGGTCCTTCCTGGCTTTGGTTTGGCTGGTTTACCCAGAAGCTTCTTGGTTTAGCCACTCCCACTCCTGGAATTCCTTCACCAGGCCAGGACAAGGAAAAAGAGCTACAGGGAAGATTCTAGACTGCTCCTTCCACCAGCTCTCCCTCTGACTTTAGACTGGACTCGCAAGCCAAGGGCACACCTCCTGCCAAATCTCTTCTTTCTGCCCAGCCTGTTATTATAAATCGCATGGCTCTTCTCTTCCTTCACCTACATGTCGACGTCTATATGCCTGGGCTCCTTCCTTGATGGCCTGCAAATGGTCAGGTGAATCTGTGGATGTGGATGTGAATTTCTGTGGGTCAACCTGCTGGGACTTGAGACAACAGTTGTGGCAATCAGGAGTGACAACGGGCATTGCCATCCGGACAGCCCAATTCCACCTGCAGGTGAAATTGTTCATTGTGGTTGGATTGGTGTCAACAGAGGATTGGTGTGCTTTTGGGGCAGGTACCTCTGCGGTCCTCAGTCCACACACCCCCCAGCCCCCCGCTACTCTATAAGGCATTGCTCATAGAGCCTATGATCTCAAGAGACACTGAAGAATGCCAGCTCTCTGGGCCCACCACTCCTTGGGTTTGGATCTGTTCTGTTACTATCTAGCTCTCTGACTGTGGGCAAGATACTTAAAAGCCCATCTACAGAATAGGAAAGGAAATAGATTTATTGAGCCCTCACTGTGCACCCTGCAGCTGCTAAAGCACTTCATAGGTACTGCCTCATTTCCATAACGACCCTTGTAGGTAAGTATCATTCAGACCTACACAGGGGTCTTTGTGGGCCAATCAAGAAAGTGAATGCGACAGTATTTGAGTGCGCGGCGAGTGGTCAGTAAACGTGAATTATTTGATATTTATTTACCCCGCTAAATGTCAAGTTGGACCACTGAAGTAGCCTTATTAAAGAAAGTTAGAACTACGAAGGACTCGGCAAATGAATGGCCCAGCTTTTACTGTAAAGGGAGAAACGAAATGAAGAGATCTTCCCAGAGCTACCCAAGGGTCCAGAGGCAGAACTGAAGTTAAAACCCAGGAAGCAGCTTCAGGGTGGTACAACAGTCTTTTTTTTCTTTTTCTTTGTCTTTGTCTTTCTTTTTTTTTCTTTTTTTTTTTTTCTTTTTTTGGTTTTTCGAGACAGGGTTTCTCTGTGTAGCTCTGGCTGTCCTGGAACGGTAGACCAGGCTGGCCTCGAACTCAGAAATCCGCCTGCCTCCGCCTCCCAAGTGCTGGGATTAAAGGCGTGCGCCACCACTGCCCAGCGGTACAACAGTCTTGACGCTAAGAGTCAGCTGTGGTTCCGCTTTACACAGTCTCCGGGAAATAGCTGGTTAACAGCATTTCCCAGTCGCGTCAACTCATGGACAGAAGGAGGGCTTGTTGGTGTGACGCTCTAATTTTTAATGGAATCTCTTTGGACAGTCATCTCCTGAAGGCCCAATGCCAGAGTAGACTGGAGTTCCTGACATCCCTGCCCTGTTGGCTTTCATAGAACCTGAGCCTAGCTACTCAGATCAGGGGTAGGATTCAGAGGTTCTGTATAAAGTCAACCCAGGCTTCTTAGCTGTGTAATCTCAGCCCACTCATTCTCCGTCTTGGAGCCTCAGCCAAAGGTATAGATCAATTTAGGAAACTTGCTTCTCAAAGTCTACTCGGGCGTGGCAATGACCCTTGAGAGCATCTGGTGTCACAGACCCTGGCACGACCTGCCATCACTCCCTAAATATAGGATTCAAGGAGACTCAGTTCTTTGCTTTGATGTCTCTGATGCCATGAACTGGGTTTTCAAGGAATCAGCCATCCAGACGCCCCCTGCCCAAGCAGAAAAAAAGCAGAGACCGCAGCCCTCCATCACCCCCTGACATGCAGACAATCTAGAATCTTCTCTGACTGCTAACACTCAACGCTAGCCTCACCACCTGAGGACCAGAGCCTCTCAGAAGAAAACTGGTTTCTGGTGCTCGCTGAGATCCTGTCTGCCGAGGGCCTCTCCCACGCCGGCGCGGTTCAGATGGAGCCCCGGAACTGGAGTGACAATATCCGAGTTTGAGTCCTCTGTCTTTAGACGAGCACCTGCTTTTTCTGGGCAATGAGGAAGCTGAAATGTCACATCTCTAAGGCCCTCTTTGTGGTGTCGCCTCTGTAACTCTAGTCACTGCCTCTCCCAAAGGAAGAGGGCCTTGTGAGACTGAAAACGGATAACCCGTAATTGAAACATTTTCAAGCCTGGCGTGGTGGTGCATTCCTGGAGTTCCAGTATTTTTAGAAAGTTGAGGCAGGAGGATTGACAATAAGTTCTAGGCCAACATGTGTTGCACAGTAAGACCCTATATCGGGGGTGGGGGGTGGGGGGGGAGGAAGAGCAAGGGCTTGAGAGAGGAAGCAACAGGTAAAAGTGCTTGCTAGGCAAGCATGAGAACCTGAGGGTGTATCCCCGGCATGCAGACGTAGCTGCACAGGCCTGTAACATCAGTGCTGAGTGAGAGGGCCAACAGGAGGGGCTGTTGCGGTGGCTTGGTGGCTTTCAGCCTAGCTTCAGGTAAAGTGAAAAAGAAAGAAAAGAGAGAGAGAGAGAGAAAAAGGCATTGAGCAATGGAGAACACCTATTATCACCTGTCCATCGGGTGTTCACACCTGCACACGCGTGTGTGTACCCATATAAGCCCACCCCACCCCCAGGACAACAAAAACATGTATTCTCAAAGCCAGTTAAGAACAAGCATTTGACTTGTACATAAAATGAAACATAGACGCTGTACATAAGCAAACCAGATCCTTTATCTTCAAACTAATTGTGTGAAGCAGACGCGCTCCCCCCCCACCCCCCTGCACATTAAGCAAGAGGAGAGAGAGTGGCATTGAACCATGAGAACACAAGATGAATCTCACATAGTTCACAAAGGACCAGGTCTTGCCCCTGGCCCTTCCATAGCTCTATATTTCACCACCTCTGAGACGTCCATTTTAAATTTTATTTATTTTTATGTTACGCACATGGGTGTTTTGCCTGCATGTGTTTCTGCATGAGGGTGGAACTGGAGTTGCAGACAGATGTGGCCTGCCATGTAGGTGCTGGGAATTGGGGCCAGGGTCCTCTAGAAGAAGAGCCAATGCTCTTAACCACCAAACCTGGCTCTCCAGCTCCCGAGATGCCCATTTTAAAGCATCTGAGAACTCGGCATCTCTGGAAGTGTGCAGGCCCAATTCTGGCATCCTGCCACCACTGTTAGCCGGGATGCATCCTTGAGGATGCCTGTGTGAGCGCAGTTACCGATGGTACCAGCATAGCTCCTGGTGGGATGGATGTCATAGGCCTGAGATGAGATCCCACGGGTAAAAGTGAGCTCTTTCACATGCTGTGGGGAGGGCAGAGGAGGCAGTGAACAGACCTGTCTAGCAGCATTCCTAACACGGGACCTGAAAGTAGAAATTAGGTTAACGCTACACAAGTGCCAGGCAGGCGCTGGAGCCCAACAGCCAAAGCTCAGGTTCCTGTGAGGGGCCAGATAACAAGGCTGTGCCGGTAACACAAAGGACAAGGTTAAAGGCACAGATATCAGCCACTCAGTGAAAGACCAACTCAAGGAACCGGTTCTGAACACATCTTAGGAACACTGGAACTTGATTTCACACATGGATTCTTTTGTATTTCTCTACATATTGGCGTGTCTATTAAAACACCCCAGTTTAACCCCACATGCTTTTAACCCCAGTTTTTAGAAGGCCATCCTAACCTACATACATAGTGGGTACAAGGCTAGCCTGGGGGTACATTAGACCCTACGCCACCCCTCTGAAGTAATAAATATGCAAGTTTGAAACATTTCTTTCTTTTTTTTTTTCTTAAAAAAAAAAAAAAAAAAAAAAAAAAAAAAAAAAACAAGGCCGGGCGGTGGTGGCGCACGCCTGTAATCCCAGCACTTGGGAGGCAGAGGCAGGTGGATTTCTGAGTTCAAGGCCAGCCTGGTCTACAGAGTGAGTTCCAGGACAGCCAGGGCTGCACAGAGAAACCCTGTCTCAAAAAAACAAAAAAAAACCAAAAACAAACAAACAAACAAAAAAAACACCCAAGTATGACACAAACATTGTGATTAATTAAAAAACATTAGGTCGTAGTTTATGGTTACAATTTGAGTATTACTTTATATATTCTATACAGTGTGTAAATATCAAATTTCTAACATATAATGGCACAGAGTAAGCATTCCTATCCCAAAGGGAAGGACTGGGGTATGGAATAATCACATGTTTCTATCTGCTTCTTTGTTGCTATGATAACCAAAAGCAACTTTGAGGGATGGGTTTATTTGGTTTATAGTTCCAGATCATAATCCATCATTGATGGAAGTCAGAACAGGAACTCTAGGTAGAAATTGAGAAGCCGTAGCCATGAGGAGCTTGTTCGCTGGGTTATGCTCAGCTAGCTTTCTTATACATCCCAGACCCTCCTGCCTAAGGATGGTGCCACCCACAGTGGGCTGGGCCCGCCCACATCAATCATCAATCGAGAGAATCTCTCACAGACATGGCCATGGGCCAACCTGATCTGCTCAGTTCTTCAGCTGAGGTTCCCTCCTCTCTGACTCTAGGTTGTATTGAGCTGACAATAAAAAAACCAACCAGCACACACTGCTAAAGCAAAAGCAAAAACAATCGGGGAAACCTCAAACCCCGCAGCACCATGTCTGGCATTTGGAGCTAGCAATGTGATCGACTGGGCTCCAAGAGGCTTGGAGAGCCCCACTCCCCTACCTCTGCCACTGGCAGCGTGCATGGCTTCTCTCTCGGGGTTGAGCCAGCTCCGGTGGTGAACAAGGTCTGTAGCCTCCCGAGTGTTTGCTGATCACACCAGAGAGGGAGATCTGCGTCACCTACCCATCCAACTTCGCCTTAATTTTTAGGATCACAGAGGTCAATTGTAACTGGTTAAAGAGGAGGCCCACAGAGGAACTGAACAGAAAATAGTCTCCCTTCTAAAAAGTATAATTTTCTTTAAATCCCCCCCCCCATCTTTTCTTTCTAAAGAGGAAACGGAATAGAACGTTGCTTCCAGAGGAGAGCCCGACTGGTGTGTCAACATGAAGCATCAAAGCGTTGTGAACTGAAGGTGACAACATTACAGTCAGCAGCACAACCCTCGGACAATTAAAAAGGCTATTTTGGGAAGCCCTGGAAAGCGGCAGATACGGTATGAATTATTCATCCTCACTGCGAGGATGACTTCAGGGCATTGTCCTCTCCCCGTGGGCGCTTGCTCTTTCCTGTTCACTCAGCCGCTCAAGCACAGACAGGGAACACAATACCCTGGCCTGGGCGCTCATGAGTAGTGCACGTATACACACACACAGGCACGCCACCCCAGGGAAGGCAGGATGCCACTCCAGATGGCGAGCCACATGGAAAAGAGACCTGCACACGGTTGGCAGACGCCCTTAGCTCCGGTGCCAGAAGAGAAGGTCTGAATTTCCGATTGGCCTGAGAAGAAGGAGGGAAATAATGGAGGAGACACATGCTTGTGGATACGATGGCTGTGGAGAGCATGCATGCACAGAGAGACCACGTGGTACTCCTGATATCCCATGAGCTTCCAGCTCGGACTGGTTTGAGTAGGACACAGACCAGCTGATCCCAATGTCCCCTCTGGGATCCCCTGAGTGTAGTTGATAGAGCCTTTTGTGAGTCCACCTATGGTCTGGGCATTACAGGGTATACCTGGCAGGCTTGGTACAGGCCATCATAAGTCTCCGCCACTGTCCTTCTTACTAATGACAGGAGTGGCATTATATCCACGTAGGAGACTTTGATTCAGTCCTACCTTCCAGGGCAGGTATTCATGGTGCTATTTTGTCATAATACAGTCACCGAGAGTTGGGTGAAACGTTTCTTTTTCCTTAAGGACACGAGAGCAGTCTAACCGTAGCTCAGGACTCTCCATGTGCTGTGAGGTTCTTACTGTTGTTTTGCTACACGTTTCTTTTACATTGCCCTGGTCCAGATGGCGCCTTCCTGAAGCCGTGCTAGAGTGATTGAGGGCATTTGGCTTTTTAGAGGCAGACTGCAGATTTGAACGTGGGTCTCTACCGACGCTCTGAAAATGAACGGAACAGCTGATTCCATAAAACTGGGTGACCAGAAGGAGGGGATTTGTAAAATACCATGTAATTAGAAGTAATTTCCAGAAGAAGCCTCCCTTTATAATGTCTGGATAGAAGGAAAAATTAAGGGGTTACTTTTGCAGAGAAGGTAGTCGGCTGAAGGAGACAGGAAAGGCGGGAAAGTACGTTAGGTAACCGGAAGGAGACGCTCACCCTCAGAAAGCAAGCCAGGAGTAGCTGTCACTATCTATGGCCAATCAAACGAAAGTCAGAGAAGGATTTAGCGGGGACGGGGTCCAAAGAACCTCACTTGTATCGGAGGCAGATGTAGCCGTGGCTTGCGGTCTTGCATCAGAGAGCTTCTTAAGGCTGGAGATGTGGCTCAAGGGTGGAACACTTACTGAGCATGCGTGAAGCCCTGGGTTCAATTTCCAGGATGAGCGCACGCGTGGGTGCATGCACGCACATGCACACAAATTAAAGATTCATCCCAAAATGAAATCTCATTTTCTTTCACAAAAAGATACCCCTAATTAAGAAGGTGGAAATAAACCCAAATCTAAAGCTAAGTTGTTTTTTTCTTTCTCTTTACACCACATCAGGGCTTGCTATCCATCGCCCAGGCTATCCTTGGAAGTCCCTATCACCTTCCCTCAGTCTCCCCAGTGCTGGGATTACAGGTGTGTGCCACCACACCTGGCTGAGACTTCTTGACCATTAACATAGTGGCAAATATTGAAAATCTACCCATGACTGCACGTTTGGCAAGCTGGGGTTGAAGGGAGTTACGCTAAAAGTGCCGTGCAAGGGTTCTGCTCTGCCTGCATATGTAAAGTACAGAGGAAACAAACAAATTTCATATTTATGCTTGGGTCTTGTTTCCAAGACTCATTAAGGTATACACACATATTTCCGAATCCACAAAAATCTAAAATTTGAAACTCTTCCACTACCACATAGTTTAGGGAAGAAGTACTACTCGACTTAGGTAGGAAAGCGTGAACAGCAGAATTGCTGTGGTTGTCTGAACGAAAATACTCCTTATAGGCTCAGGTATTCGCAACACTTGGTCTGCAGCTGGTGGTACTGTTTGGGGAGCCTTGCTGGAGGAAGTATGCCGCTGAGGGGTGGGCTTTGAGGGCTTAGAGACAGGCCCGACTTCCAGTTTTGCCCTCTGCTTCCTGTTTGCGGCTGAGATGTGACCTCTCAGCTCCGTGTTCCAGACGCCTATCGTGTCTCCCCTGTCATTACGGCTTCTCCTTGGAGCCATAAGCCAAAATCACCTTTTCTTCCATAAATTGCTTTTGGTCATTGTGTTTTGTTACAGGAATGAACAGTAACTAACACAACCACCAGGAGATAAACGTGTATTTTTTGTTTGTTTGTTTTTTGGTTTTATTTTTTTTGTTTGTTTGTTTTTTAAAGAAAGAAACACACCCTCAACAGTAGTTACTTGGTGGTGCTGAGATGTGGGCCACCAGGCAGGGTGAGCCGGGGTGTAGCCCTCGCCCCCTACCCTGCAGCCTGCAGCTCCCACAGGCACTAGCCTGAGAAGCTCTGTCTAGCAGCTGATGAGAGAGGTGCTGAGGAAACCCGGGGATCATCTCTGCATCCTTCTCTCTCGGACACCTGGGTGTAAAGAGCATAGAAAACAGACAAAGAAACCAACAGCCGTGTCCCCGGATCACAGACAGTTTGGTTCTGCTGGGGGAGCGCTGGGGGAGGGTACCATACTGGGGCGGGTCTGGATTACTCTGGGTGTCAATCAAACAGCTGACAGAGATCTGGTCAGCAGGTCACAAAAAGTAATTGGTGAGGCCATGGCTAGCAACACTTGATAATAGGTATACCTGTACCCGGTCCCTAGAACCACTCAGCTCCCTGAATCATGGTGACTCTGGGCACCACTAAAGATGTCACTGCAGCCCATGACAACGTCCCATTTGCTTTGTCTTTGCTATTCTTTCTGCCCAGAGCGTCTTTCCCTGGTTTCATCTTTTACCTGTTTACCTGGAGGTTGGGAAGTGATTTCTTTACAACACGTTTTACCTTTATTATTTTGCCCATATGTTGTTAGCTCCAGGAGTCCCATGAGGGCCCAAGGAGATTCTCAGTAACTACCACAACTTCAGTATTGCATTTGAGTGAGCAGTCATTGAGGGAATAAATGAACTCTTAAAGTGGGAAGCATGTCACGGGACTCCTGGGAGTGCTCTCTGGTAGCCTTGCTTGCCCTAACAAAGGGAAGTCTGTGGTTGAAGAAGCTCCGTGAAGGCCCCCACTGCTTCCGTTTTCCTCCACAGTTTGATTCTTGAATAACCATCATGGCGGCCACATGGTGGCACTCATTATTTTTAACCTCCATCTGACATACAGTCAAGGGACATCCAGAGACTCTCCTATAGGACAAGGCTCCCAGGGGGCCAGGGTTGGATGTGGGCCATTTGGACCCTGGCTCTACTGCTCAGTCCCCACCCCCATGACTATCCCAAAGGGCCCCTCCTTCATTCCCAGTTGGTAACTAGAGAGGTGTGACTCTGGCCAGTTCCCCTTCCCCAGGGAGTGGTTGGCCCCTAGTTCTGTCTGTCCTCTGGTTTCACTTTCATCAATGGAATCATCCCCCCCCTGCAGAAACAAACCCATCCTGGCACCTGCCTCTGCTGCTCTCGGATGGCTCTACTCAGGAGTCTTTCGGGAAGGCGGGGATGTAGACGGTGGAGAGGATCCAGTAGACTGGATGTGGGTGTCGATTACACTGGAGGAAAGGCTGATTCTATCGCCACATGGGATCCTTGGACTACAGCAGAGTGTGGGCCAGGGAGCTCATGCCGCCTGGCTGACTTGGGTGACCCACATCTGTCACTGATATCCATCCCTGGCCTCTTCCCCTAGACACCGATGACACGCAGGAGCCCAGAGGGCAAGGGGACAGACAAGGGCTTTGGGACCACAGGGCTGTACCTCGCCAGCTTAGGTCAGACCCTAGGCCCACACAGCATGCATCCATGTGGTTCCTTTGCTCTTTCTTCTACCCATCCCTCCCTCCCCTGTCCTGCAGGGATGGGGAACCACTGGGACTGTCGCCCGGTGGATTCTCAAAAGTCTCCTAAATTGTTCCCACGGGGTCTTACCCCCAAGGGTACCTTTGACACCTCTCCCCCCACACGACACAGGCCTCCCCTCCCTCCCCCCCAGCTGTTGACCTTTCCAGATCTTCCACTCCCTCAGTGCTGTTCGCCCTCCCTCCCTCCCCCCTCCACAATGAAGAAGAGCACGAACAGGTAACTAACTACTCTACCGTGTCATTATCTCGCTTTCAACCCCTTCGACATCTTCCCACCCAGACAAGATGAAACTCCGACTTCTTCCCGGGGCCCGTGCCACTCCCCTGCCCTAGCCTTCGCAGACTGCAGTAAGCACATTCCTAACTCATGGCTTTTGCTCACGCCGGGTCTCCAGGCACCGGCTGCTGACGTGACCTGTCCACATACTCACCCACCTCTTGGAAGACCGTCTTCTTCTTTCCCTCAGATCACACCTAAATATCCTTCCCCAGAGGCCTTTCTGGGCAGCCCCGAGTGGGCCTCTCCGTTCCCTTGGCTGGTAGGCTGGCATTTTGTTATATCGACTGCCTTTCCATTAGAGCCACGTGATATTTCACCGCAGTCTTAGCGGGATCCAGCCTAAGTCCTGGTGGGGAGCTTGTGCCCGCTCACAGGACTGGGTTGGTAAGGCAACAGGACATGTGTGTACACCTCTCCGAGAGGGAAGTCCTGGGTTTCAGGAGCTTTCCCTTCCTTCTTCTCAAGTCCCTGAGGCTCACACAGGTAGAGCCAGCAATTCATTTCTAGAGTGTTCGGGGGACATGACGTGCACAGCTTCACTCCTGGACCTGCCACAGGCCACAGAATTCTTCACCTCTTAAAGCTGGAAAGCACCAAAGAACGGGCCTTGAACACCTGCCTTATGCTAAGGATAAGCCAGGCGCTCTCGCTTGTGGGAAGGGAAGCGGTCAGTGGGGCAGGGTGGGGGAGTCCGGGGCCATAACTCTGCAGCAGGCTGCCAGGGCTGTGGGCTGTTGCTGTTCAGGCACAGCTACATTGTGTCTCTATTTAGAAACCCTCACTTGCAAAGGGCAGGATTACCTCAGGGTCTGGAAGGACATTGTAAGAATAGAAGGTCTGGAAAGAATGGTCCCAGGGTCTCTCAGGAAAACGTGTGTGTGTGTGTGTGTGTGTGTGTGTGTGTGTGTATGCACACTAGCATGTATAGTCCAGGAGGTCAAGGATAAGGAAGGAGCTGCAGCAGGGCAAGCATGCCCTGGGCCCCTGGATGAGGGCTCAGAGCCACGGAAGTCGCCAGTGGAGCGGAAAGAACACAGGCTCCAGAACGCGAAGGTCTGGCTTCAAGCTTCAGTTTGGTCAACGGCTCGTGAGATGGCGACTTCACTTGATCAGTCAGACGGTGACAGTAAGAGGCTCCTCCTTGTCCAGTACTACCACTGGACACTACGATACATACTAACTCAACAGCCACCCTGGGAGAAGACACTATGCCCAACCGACTGTTCTCCACATTGAAGATACGTAGGGCACCCCGGCTGGAACTGGGCAGAACCGGGGTGTGAATCATCAGGTAGCTCCTGAAATGCAGTGGGTCACACAATGCGAGAGGACATCGACAGTCTGTGTACCTTGTTGAGATACAGTGGTAGTCTCTCTCTCTCTCTCTCTTTTTTTTTTTTTGTTTGTTTTTTTTTGTTTGTTTTTTTGTTTTTTTTTTGAGACAGAGTTTTTTTGTGTAGCCCTGGCTATCCTGGAACTCACTCTGTAGACCAGGCTAGCCTTGAACTCAGAAATCCTCCTGCCTCTGCCTCCCAAGTGCTGGGATTAAAGGCGTGCACCACCAACTCCTGGCCAGTGGTAGCCTCTTACCCATGAGAGACACATTCCAAGATCCCCAGTGGATGCCTAAAACCACCTACAGTTACACACATAGAGACAGACAGACAGACACAGATACATAAACACACAGACATACACACACACACACACACACACACACAGCAGTCTAAGATGAGTTAAAACTCCTGGTCCACCTATCTCAGCTCCTGAGAAGTTTCTGACATCTGGACTCTAATCTGTAACTCCAGAACTCAAGTTCCTTCTTCCACAGCAGCTCCTCTGCTGGGTCACTGTGTGGTGTGGCGCACAGCAGGGTATCCCAAAGGGGCTAGCCTTGTCACTGTAACACTGTATGACACAAATGTTATAGTCAGACACACTTATCAAACAGCACTGAGTATATCCAGATGGGCAGAATGGGCCAGTGGAACTGGACAGAGACACAACACAAGTGCCCTGTGTGGTGGGGCCCAGAAACGCAGAGTACTGCGGAAACATTGGGAAAGAGAGCTTGTTTTGCATGTTCCTTCAGTCCTAGGAGACTATGTAAGCAGCAGGTAGAAAGTAAAGAAAGAAATGTGGAGATTCGGGGTGATATTAGCAGAGCCCTAGCTTTAAAGTGACATCTCCTACATAGCCCCAGTGTGTGAGCCAATGTATTTCTCCAGCATTTACTATCCTTGGCTAAGGCCCCTGTGTGAGATTTCAGAGGACTAGCTCGGGGTTGAGCGGTGAATCAGGTGGATTGAATGGGAAGGAGAGCTGGCGTCCGGGGGACCCGGCCAAGTCCCCGTATCCATCACTGTCCCGTAGGCTGGAAGAAACAAGGGGCTACCAAGGAGGCTGCGGACGGTCCCAGGCTTGGGGCTGATGGTGCAGACTAACTCTTCCTAAAGCAGCAGGGGAGCCCACATCTAGCCTTGCTCTCCCGCCTCTCTGAAGACACAACGGCTCAGCGAATGAGTGGCTGTCTCATGAGCCTAAGGACCCGAGTTCAGATCCCTGGTGCACACCCAGCTGGGTATGAACATGAGAATCCCAGAGTGTGGCAAATGAGCTGGCTTGGTACAGGCAGCTATAAAACTGTTAAGACATCCCGTCTCAAACAAGGGGGAAGGCGGGTACCAAAGCTGAGGTTGTATATGCGATGGCATGCTCACGTGTACATATTCTAACCTGCATGTACATACATACACACACAGAGAAGGGGAAGGAGAGACGGAGGGAAGGAGGGATGGAGAAGGAGACTTAAATAGAAAATGCTGGGCCAGGGTCCTGAAAGGATCAGACAATGGCAGTCCTGAGGACCTACTGTGTGCTGAAGAGCAGACTGCACAGAAGTCTCAGCCCAGGATTCTCTCTCTTGGTGTGTCCTTGGGCAGTCCTTGACAGGTGCTAAGAAAATATCAGAGTCACTAAGGCCCTTGTGCAGGGACAAGCTCAAAGAGAGGACGAAGGCTGTGTGGCCAGCTTCTGGGGACACAGTTGTGAGAACCGAGTACTGGAAAGGATTTTAGAAATAACTGTGAGGGGCTCAGCAGTTAAGAGAACTGGCCACGTGGACCACTTTCCCAAAGAACCTGAATTCAATTCCCAGCACCAACAAGGCAGGTCATAGCTGTCTGTAACTCCATTTCTAGGGGATCTGATGCCTTTACAGAGACATAGATGTGGGCAAAAACCCCACTGCACTAAAAGCAAATAACTTTTTAAAATTTTGAATAAGAGAAAACAAAATAAAAATAAAAATAAAACAAAGAAAGAACTGTCAGTTCTCTCATTGTGGATGATCCCAGTGTGAACAGCTCTAGAATCTTGGGCACATCGGTAAATCCTGCTTTGCTTAGCTTTCTCCTAGGTAACATGAGAATTCGAACGGAGTGATAGTGTGACTTACAGGACAGTAGGAAATGCAGGTATCGCAACCGGAACTCGGAAAGCACTCCAAACAGAGTAGCAGGGAATTTTCACACCACTCTGAAACTTCGTCTCCAAGAGAGAAAACCCCTTCTCCACATTTTCCCCCCAAGCAAAGAATCTGGACCATAGTTTTGGGGCTCAACACCTTTAGCCCCGCCCCATCCAAATTCCTGCTAGGCCACATTCAGGAAGGGCTTTCCTGGGTTGGCCATTTTCTTCTTTGTGTTTCTCCAGTGGACCCTGACCAGACAACTATACTTCGATCCTCCTCGTCCCAGCCCTCCGGATGGAGCCTTTGTATTTCCTTCTTGGAGAAGCCCTTGTTTGTGATGGCCATCACCCCCAGCTGGCAAGATGTGTAGGTCTCCTCTGGCCTGTGGAAGTGGTATAATGGCAGGCCTGTGTTTGCAGCCAAGCTCCCACCCCACCCCGGAACTTCTTGAGAGGTGTGCTTCAGTGAAAGGGACAATGATGTGTGGCCCTTCCCTCTGCCAGCAGCAGTCCCCATCCGGCCGCCGCGGATTAAAGGAGCCTGGGTAACTGCCCAGGCGGAATAAAGCCTGCAAACATCCTGGGGATGTGCCCCTCACTGACAGGAGGACAGGGGAGGGGCTTAGGGTGATGGCCTCCGTCTATGAGCTTTGGCTCCCTAATCTTATATCCATGAACATGTACACACACACACACACACACACACACACACACACACACACATCACATCCCTAACACAGATGCCAGGTCTCCCTCTTGCCAGTTGTGTGCCCTGGGTAGGGCACTGTTCTATCACACCAGGGTCAGGAGCATACAACAGAGAACTCAGGACTCTCGGGGGTTGACATAGTGTTTGCACGAAGCGATGTGCAGTGCTCCATTATGGTGTTAGATACGTTGAACAGTCTCCTGAGCAAGACACCTCTGCCCATCCAGATCCAGTTAGACCTCACCCCCACATGCCCGTAGTTCTTCTGTCTGCCTCTCTAGCTCTTCCCAATGCTTTACACAGTCTCCCTGGGGATGATGATCACTACAAAGGCAAGGATCAAGACTGGAGCACTGCGGCGTCCCCACTGGACAGTGGCTGGAATCATTCTTGATCTATAATAAGGAGAATAAGTACACACAGGGTATATCTGCAATCCCAGCACAAGGAGGTTGAAACTGGACTACATAGCAAATTCCAGGCCAGTCTGATCTACAGGGTGAGACTCTTGTCTCAGAGAATGAAAAAACAAACAAGAACAATAGTCATCAGACTTCCCCTGGCTGATAATAAAACAGCCCTGGGCTGGACACCAAAAGTGCTGGGGGTAGGGTGGGGAGGGGGATGTTGGGAGGTTGGGGCGGGGATGCACACTGGGCATGAGCAGACAGAAAGGTAAAGGAGGGGTGGGGTAGACCCAACGTCAGGTCCCGAGGAGACGAGCAAGCCTCCTCCCTCTCACTAGCATATCAGAGATGGTTCAAGAACATGCTAGGGCCACCGAGCTCCACCTTCCAGTGTGGCTGATTGGGAGTTGGGGGACACTGGAGTATGGACCTCTCCTAGTCTGGTTGGGTCATCTGAGCAGCTATGGAGGAGGTCTGAATTAGCTACTTTACACATTTCCATATAATGGAGAGAGGGTTTTCTTTGGCTTACATTTTGAGGATCCATTATGGCAGCATGGTGGCAGGAGCTGGAGGTAGTTAGCCGCACTGTATTCATGGCTAAGAAGCTAGTATCTGATTTGCTTTCACCCTTTTATTTAGTTCAGGACCCCACTGTTAAGGTGGGTCTCCCATTCAATGAGTCCCCACAGGTACAGACAGCCAGAGGCTTATCTCCAAGGTGATCCTAAATTCTGTCAAGCTGATATTGACATTCATGAAAGCCCTCCTTCCTGGGGTTGGCCCCGGGGGTGGGGTGGGGGGCAGTGACCTTACTCATTTAAGAACTCCAACTGTCTAGAACAGCAATGAGCTGACCTGGACAGACCCTGACCTCCGTCTCCAGGGAGGAGCCTCTGTGCTCAGTGGGCGGGGTTTGGTCAATGCCTAGAGGTGGTTTCCAAGCATTCTACACAGAGCTCCCTTATTCCGGAAGGAGGATGAGTCCAGACTGTATGCAAGTCTGGTTCTGTGCACGAGGGAAACCCAGACTGTCAAAGGAGGAGCTGTGTCCTGTCTTTTACTCTGCACAGCTTCTCCTGACCTGCCTGGTCCTGGAGACTCAAGGTCTCTTTAAAACGTCTGCCTGGTGCTCCTGCGTCCAAGAGGTAGAACCCTCCGAGGTTGGGTGAAACGCCGGGCGGCACACCTCACATACATAGGACCAAATGTCTGCGTCACATTACAAAACAGGGCACGGCTGACACTCACTCCTAAGCCACCACCCGTTTATGAAACAGTCTCTCTGGGACAACATACCAAACGAGCCCTGGGAGGTACCTGGTTTTTACTTTTTAACTAATGCTAATTATTTGGACAGGTTTTTCAACTGTGGCTTGCTGGAATTCCTCAGCTCAAAAGAGCCGAAGAGGAGATATTCAGACACAACAGGCGCTCTCCTGCATTTAGCCTCCCCATAAGCAATTGGGGGGGGGGAGGGAGCTACTATGTGCAGGGGGTGTGGAAATATCTTGTTGCCATGTTTTTCTGCCTGCAAAATGCAGACTCTTAAGCTGACCTATCTGAAAGAGCCCACCCGTCCCACACCCTTCTTTCCCCTTTTTATATCAGACACAAGGTCCTAATTTATATCAAGACCAGTCAGAGCAAGTAGCAAGACAGCCCGGGCTGTGGCATCCAACACACCGGCAGGCATCCTCCATATCCACCTGGTTGTCTGGGGAGACAGGGCCTCACACACACACACACACACACACACACACACACACACAGCCTGTTGATAATACTCTACTCTTAGCTGTGATGTGGTCTTCAATCTTTTTTACCTGCTGCAGATCTTGGTCTTGGATATAAATTATCAAAGAATTCATAAACTCCACCATCGCAGAAAAAACTGGGCTATAGATAAGCTTTTTGTTGTTTTAAATTAGGAATAGCTTGGTAGTCAGGGAGGGGGCACAGGGAGGGGTTTTGCAGCTTTAATCCCAGCACTCAGGAGGCAGAGGCAGGCAGATCTCTGAGGACGAGGATAGCCTGGTCTACAGAGTGAGTTCCAGGATAGCTAAGGCTACACAGAGAAGCCCTGTCTTGAAAAACAAAAATAAATAAATTAAATAAATAAGAAGATAAAATCTGGAATAATCTATTTAGCCTTTGTGGGCAGTGTGCCACGTGACCCAGGTGCCACGTGACCCAGGTGCCACGTGACCCAGGTGACATTCTTTACTGCCACTATTTCACAGACCCTTCACGGAAACTCCCCGAGTTAGTGAACAACACTATTCCCTTTATACAGGTGGGAGAAACTGAGACGATCTTATCAAGGGCTACTGAGATTATATAAATAGCAGGCTGTGTTCATCATGGGAAACTCGGAAACAGGATATTTTTTTTTCTCGTACTTAGAAGATTAATTGGTGATGCGGAGTCATCAAAATATGAATGTTTAGCCCATAAACTGGGAGCTTATATAAAGCCAGTGCCGGCTCAAGCATTGTTCCTCACCTGATACCGGTGTCTGAGACATCTGCAGTTCCAGTCGAAACCCATACGGGTTGGTCAGATGTCTGCCACCTCATTAAGCTGTGTAAGAATGGTGTGCATCACCTATACTCGAAGACTCGGGGTTTCACAAAGTTGCTGAACGTGACCTGAACGACTACTCCAATCCCATCCGGGGAAAGGTGGAGTTCACAGTCAGGGAGGAAAAGCTACCACATTAAGATGAGATTACGGGTCCTTGCAAACAGAAGGATTGTAAGAGCTACTGTAAAATATGAGTGGATCTTTCTAATATATTTTTGTTTGTTTGTTTGTTTGTTTTTCGAGACAGGGTTTCTCTGTGTAGTCCTGGCTGTCCTGGAACTCACTCTGTAGACCAGGCTGGCCTCGAACTCAGAAATCCACCTGCCTCTGCCCCCCAAGTGCTGGGATTACAGGCGTGCGCCACCACGCCCGGTTTCTAATATTTTGCAAAGGATAAAAAGACTTTCCTTCTGAACTACTCCAAGTCAAATGAGGAACACTGTCAGGTTTTGCTCTTGTGTCAAATTAACTATGCAGGAAATAAACATGGCCCTTGGCCTGTACTAAAATAGCCAGGGCATAGTTATAACTGCCGCTTTAATTTTGTTAAATACGGTCATGTGCCCCTGTAACGACACCACAGTCTATGAAGGACTGAACCCAGGAGGTGGTGACAGGGCTGAAGCGTCAGTGGCCCTGCAGCCATCACACAGAGTGTGACACACTCCTCGGGTGCCTGTGGGGCACACTATTTGGTCACGGCAATAAGCAAGTGTTATGAAATGACTGCCCTGCATGTAGTATTGGTATCGCAGACTGTATGCATTCTACTCTTTGAATAAGAAAATTTACTGTAAAACAGTAGGCCACGCCGTAAGGGCAGCAGCCTCTTCGCCTACCTCTTTACAGCAACTATTGGTCACAAGAGACCGTGTCAATGGACGGACTGTCTCCACATGAGAGCACACTGCAACCTTCACGCCATGATGAAACCGCCTTACACACTTCTCATAAAGTATTCCACCGTGAGGAGGCATGCGCTGTAAACACCAAGCACACGTCTTCACATACTTAGTTTTTCAAAATAATGGACAAATCAACCCTCTCGCTTTAAGATCTGCTCGAAGCACTGATTGCGGCCGTCTTTCTCCTAGAGGAGTCCTCGTCTTGTTTTTTTTTTTTTTTTTTTTTTTTTTTTTGTTATGGAGCACAGTGCTATGGCTAGAGCAAATGCTGGATGCTCACAGCCTCTCCGTTTGGTGGCCTTTCACACCCGCCTTTCATCAGATGTCTCAGCTCTCGGAGGAGAGAAAACTAGGTACCTACCACTCAGCATCTCCTGCATGAGCATCACACAGGAGCGCTCATCACATCTGCTATGTCACCCTGACCCATAAGCCAATTCTGCAGGACCAAAGTCACCCTCACAACTGAAAGAGGAGAACACTGAGGTTCAAATAAAAGTAGCCCATTGAGGCCTCTTAACCCACCACTGAGAGCTCTAGGGATAGGATCTAGGATTTCCCCCTCACTTAGAGTTTCCTCCCTTTGGGACTTTATTTGACACATAGTATTTGCACAAATCCATCGGGTGCTATCTGATACCAGTGTAGGTATGAGACATGTAAAGAGCGTGATGGGATAGATCAGGGTGACTGGCATGCCTTTCAGGCCTTGCTTCATGTAGTCTGTCTTTGTTGAACCCAGACTTTATTGTCTGTTTAGAGACAGAGTCTTGGTTTGAAAGCCCAGGCTGGCCTTGAACTCAAGATCTTCCTACCTTGGTCCCTGGGATGCTGGCATTATAGACATACCCTTGTCAAACTCAGGTCCAATCCAGCTTTAGCCGACCGTTCTCTCCCTTGGATTATCTACCTCGCTTGAGCTTAGGGAAGACGACTCAGGCTTTGCAGACGGATACACTTGCAGACCCATGTGTTCCTTCCTAAAGCTAGATGCAAGGCTACCTTCAGAGACTTAATACACGGACCTCCCTGGTCAGAAAAGGTCCAAGAAGAAACCAATCAGCACATTGCCACCACTGCTCGATTGTGGCCAATCTAGATGGTAAGTCTCGGACAAGCTCTGTTTTAAATGGTCAGAAGGACAGGCCTCACCTCATGAGCCGCTCTCTCGTGGGTTGTATAAGAGTCAGGAGTTAGGTCCAGGGGGTGTGGGTGGGGGACCAGAACGAGCAGGGTTCTTTAATGCCTAACTGGGCAAGGAAGCAGAGCATGAGCTATTAAGACATTCCATCCATGAATGACTGGGTTGGGGGGGAAAGCCTCTGAGAGGACTAAGCCCCTGAGAACCAGGAAGTTAATGCCTGTGGAAGCAAGCGGTCAAGCCTTGAAGTGTAAGTCAGCAGCTCCTTTGAGGTGTACGCTGCCGCTGCAAGCTGGGGGGAGTGCTAGAGGCTGAGATGTCCTGGAGTCAAGCAGGCCTCAAGCTCTGTGGTCCTGGAAAGTTACTTCCCTCTGTGAGGCTCATGGTCAACCCTTAAAATCAGCCAGGCTGTCATGAATCTTCAAGTGTTGGCACGTGGTAACATCCGATCAAGATGAGGTCCCTCCGTTTGCCCCTTGAACCAAGGGACAGTACGATTTTCAAAAGCATGACGATCGTACATACTAAATTAGAAGGGGACGGAAAGCTGGGTACGTTCTGAGTGGGGATTCAGTGTGTACAGTGGAAGTGAATGCAGACCCCCCCAGGACCATAGGGCTGGGGGGGGGGTTGTCCCAGGGTAAGAACCCTAAGCTTTTCCTAAGTGTTTCTTCAGGGAAGGCAGTGGCAGAAAGAAATTACTTGACTCTAGAATCAGAAGTACCCCTTACTCATTGCCTGGGGCTGACGTCAGTTCTAACAGTGGACATGTGGTCAGCACGCCCCCCCCCATCCCGCCCTAAGGGTGGAAATACTTAGAGGGCCTACCCCGGACCCTCAGCCATGCCCAGTGTGAGCCTTTAGCATTTTCCACACTCTCAATTTTCACGGAAGCATCTGTGAAGTGGGGTGAGGACGGAGAGGTGACTCAGCGGTTTAGAGAGCTCTTTGCTCCTGCAGAAGACTCGGGTTTGATTCCCAGTACACACGTAACGGCGCACGGCCATCTGTAGTTCCAGTTCTGGGGGACTGATGGTCTGTTGGTCTCCAGAGGTGCCAGGAACCCATTTGGTGTGCGCATACATACATACATACACACAGACACACTTCATACACATGAAACAAAAATAAATCTTTGTAAAGAAAGAACGAACCTGGGATGGTTTCTCTGTCTGGTCCCCTAAGGCCACGTACTCTTTGGAGAGTCTTTCTCTCCGTGAACCTCTTCTGTCATGCAATGTCCCGTCTAGTCCCTTTCTGCCGGGGGCCTGCTCTAAAGCAGTCCGTTTTGCTTTCCTTAGTCCCACAATCCCCCGGGGCCTCTGAAATCTACAGGATTCTCAGTGCTCATTCAACCCTACATCCAAAGCCGCATTGCTTACAGCTCCTGGAGATGGTTCTTTGTGTGAACTCCTAGACGGGGCTCATGTCCCACAGTCCCTTGATTCACCCACAGCATGCAACACGTAACCTGGATCTGCCTGGGCTCCTGTGCAGCTGCTCGGGGCCTGCTGTCTACCTAATAGCTGGGCCTTCTATTACCCCTCTTCTGGTCAACTCCATCAGCTTCTAGAGTGTCCACCTACCCAGGGCTGTTTCCCTTCTCTCTCTTCCTCGGCTGCACACAACTCAGGATCGAGGCTGCTAACTACTTAGGAGCCGTGGTGAGTCCTCCCTGCACCAGGAAATTCCAGCGCTGATCCCTAGTCTCTCGAACTGGTGTTGCCCACTCTGAGGTCATCTTCCTGTGGGCTGAAGCACCCTAAGCCAGTGTTCTACGCTGTACCTCGCATATTGGTATGGGACAGGCAGTGTTCTGGCCCTGGCTCTAAGGGGACAAGCATCACAGTCTGGGTGCCTGCTGTGGACCCACAAAAGGTTGGGATTTATGGCCGGGAGCTGGGGCTTCCTTTTATTGATCTTTGATGAGACATCAGGTCTTCTGACACAGAGGGGATAAGGAAGGACAGTCTGCCCCCAAACGCCTGGCAGTTTTGCATCTGGATGACTGAAACCTTTACTTTTTCTCACAAATCTACTCTTTTTTTTTTTTTTTTTTTAAATATAGCAAAAGACACCCACAATCCCTCTGAACGGGAGCAGATCTTCACCATTTGAAAGGCCAAGTGCCCAGAGGGCAGAAGATGAAAAGAGCCAGCCTGGTTCTGATCTGAAGCAAGCCAGCCTTTTGATGTTAACGATGAGAGGAGGGGATCAAAAAACCTGTGTTTTTCTGACAGAAACTGGCGATGCCTGACAGTCAGACATACGCTGGAGAGCCTTTTCTCAGCCAGCCTGTGCCTGAGCCGGGGACGAACCAAGTATCCAAGTATTTGGTTCTCAGAGGGCATCTGCTGGCCAGCCTTTCTCCCAAGGGCTTGAGCCCACCCCCCCCCCACCCCCCAGGTGGCTGTTTTCCTTCCCTTCATCTCTGCCTGGGTAACAGGAATCCTACAGATCTTACAGCAAGCATTTCCTCTCCTGGAAACCTCCAACAATTGTCTTATCTGATGATGACAAGCCCTGGGTCCCACCTGCCGAAACGTGGAACTCTCCATATTGTACCCCACCCCCATCCCACCCCACCTCCACAGCCTGTTTTTATTTTTATTTTTTGAGACAGGGTTTCTCTTTGTAGCCTTGGCTATCCTAGAACTCACTTTGTAGACCAGACTGGCCTTGTACTCACAGAAAGGCCCCTGCCTCTGCCTCCTGAGTGCCGGGATTAAAGGACTGTTGTCCCCCACTGTAACTTAGATCACTGCATGTGTCACCCTAGAAGTTCAGCCAGGCAGGGGCATGTGTGTCTGCTCTGATGTCCCTGGCTCCAGGCATGATGGTTGCGGAGTGGGAGGTACTCAGAGGGGGAACAGTCAGAAGAAGAGCATAGGCTAAGCCAGCGCTGGAATCCTAATTACAGTCGTCATGGACAAGTCATGTGGCCCTGGACAAGAACGGAACCTTCCTGAGCCTCAGTGTAACGAGCATAGAGCGAATGAGACAGCGTATGCCTGTAATCCCAATACTTGGCAGACCAAGGCAGGGCTGCCACAGTTCAAGATTGTCTGGGGCCACCAAAAGAGGGGAGAGTGAGGGGAGAAAATCCCTGAAGAATACTGAAGTTACAACATATGGGCCCACAGAAGTGTTATTTCACATCCTAAGGGCCCCCGGGCCAAGTAGCTGAAGACTGGTAAATGGTAGTAGGTTAAGCAGCGACACCGTCATACAATGGAATATTTACTTAGTAATAAAAAGAATGCTACATTGGAGCTTGAGAGATGGCTCGGGGGTTAAGAGCACTGGCTGCTCTTGCAGAGGACCCAGGTTCAATTCCTAGCACCCACACGATGGCTCACAACTGTCTGCTACTCCAGTTCCAAGGCTGACTCCACATAGGCATATCTACAGGCAAAACACCAATAGACATGAAAAAAAATTTTAAATGTAAAAAAGAATACTATGTAATTAAAAAAATCAGGCTACGGTATGAATACACTTTTTGCTAACTAAAAAGGACAAAAGTCATATTCTTGTATGATTCTACTCAGGAATTATCCAAGGTATGTTTGGTGACTCACACCCATAATCCCAGTGCTTGGGAGCCAGAGGTAGAATTGCTATGAACTTGAAACCTGCCTAGGTTATATAGTGAGTGCCAGAATATCTTGTTATACTACAAGGCCCTGACTCAAAAACAGAGGGCTTGCTGGGCGGTGGTGGCGCACGCCTTTAATCCCAGCACTTGGGAGGCAGAGGCAGGCGGATTTCTGAGTTCGAGGCCAGCCTGGTCTACAGAGTGAGTTCCAGGACAGCCAGAGCTACACAGAGAAACCCTGTCTTGAAAAACCAAACCAAACCAAACCAAACCAAACCAAAACAAACCAAACCAAAACAAACCAAAACAAAACAAAACAAAACAAAACAAAACAAAACAGAGGGCTGGAGACATGGCTCAGTGGGTGGAGGGCATGCTGCGTTTCTGAAGACCTCTGTTGGAACCCTAGGACCCAAGTAGAAAGCCAACAGCTGGGGGACGCAGTGTGGCCTTATAATCCCAGTAATGGGGGTGAAATAAGGAAGGATCCTGGGCTCTTGCTGGCTAGCCAGGCTAATGAATTCATGAGCTCGAGATCAGTGAGAGACTGCAGTCTTAAAATGTAAGGTCAGCGGGCCCGGAGAGATGATGTCTCAGTGGTTGAGAACACTGGCTATTCTTGCAAAGGTTCGGTTCCTGGCACCCACACGATGACTCGCGACAAATCTGTAACTGCCCAGGGGAACCCAAGCATACATGCAGGAAAAATACTCATACATATAAAATAAATAAGTATTCTTTGGAAGAGGTCCTTGCGATGGCTCAGAATGTTAAAGTGCTTGCTGCATACACCTAAATTCAATCCCTAGAGGGACCGGGAGAGAAATGACTCCCAACATTGTCCTCTGATATCATCTACATGTATGCCACAGCATGTGCATGCCTACACACACACACACACACACACACACATAGACACACATGCATACACACACATACATACACGTGCATATACACGCATATATACCCACATGCATACACACATACATGCGAACATATACACATGCATACACACACATACACACATGCTATACATGCTCACACACATACACACACATGCACATGCATACACACATATACATGCACACACACATGCACACACACACAAATAAATTTAAGTTGGAAGGTGATAAAGACCTCCTAGCCTCCACACATATACACATGAACACATACATGTGCAAACACATATACTACCCATACACTGAAACAAGAAAATAATAATAATAATAATAATAATAATAATTATTATTATTATTATTATTATAATACACCATAAATACATTCAAATGAGCTTTTATACAAAGGGAAGGGGAAAATAAAGTTCGGAATAGAAGATGTCTGGTGACAGACAGCAGGTTATCCTTTGCCCAGGGCTAGGCAGGAGGTGGCCCTGGCAATGAAAATTAAGGGATGCAGGCTTCAAAGGGTGATAAAAACATCCTAAAAATAAAGGTGAAGACCGGTTGTAGAACTCTGTGAATACACAAAAAGCCACCTACCCGTGAGTTTGAAATGAATGAATTAATAATAACAATGTCTAAAAACAAGGGGCATCCAGCCTGTGGATACAGTTATGTGACAGACAAGGCCCTAGGCTCCACGCCCAGCATGGGAGGAGAAAGTGCTTCACTGGGCTGGTGATGCACGCCTTTAATGCCAGAGTGCAGGAAGCAGAGGCAGGTGCATCTATCTCCATGAGTTCAAGACCAGGCTGGTCTACAGAGATGGCTCCAGAGATAGCCAGGGCTACACAGAGAAATCCTGTCTTGAAAAGACAAAGCAAAACAAAAAGAATTCAGCTAAAATACTAGTGTCTGCTACCTAGGCTAATTACACAATGAAATGCACCCCCTGTTCCTGACGGGTAACCCTAACAGCACCCACAACAACAAATGGGATTCCATTCTTCCCACTCTACACATGAAGAAGCTGAAGATGTACCTTACCTAATGACACAGCTGGTAAGTAGCAGAACCAGGCAAGTCACTTGCTGTCTTGAGACTTCACATCGACAGAACAAGGTCTCCAACAGAGGCCCCTGGACTTGAGGCAGGAACTGCCTTGCAAATCCACAAACAAGTAATGTTCTCTTGGACCTCAAATGCCACGCCTCTCCCCACCAGGCCCTCCAAGCCATCTGCCTGTTTTCTTTCTTCCTGTGCAACCAGCAGCATAGCAGCTCTCTCCCTAGTTCTCAGAACACACCCACAAGGTCTTATATAGCTTTGAGTGGCCTGGCACTTGATCTATAGAGCAGGCAGGGACTCGAACTCATAGAGAGATGATTTGCTTGCCTCTGCCTCCTAATGTCTGGCTTTATCTCAGTATTTTTAATATGGTAAAGTCCTTTCTAATTCATAATCTTTCTGTGTATCTATGTTCTCCAAGTGCCGTGTGTGTGTGTGTGTGTGTGTGTGTGTGTGTGTGAGAGAGAGAGAGAGAGAGACAGAGAGAGAGACAGAGAGAGAGAGAGAGAGAGACAGAGAGAGAGACAGAGAGAGAGAGACAGAGAGAGAGATCCTACTACTTCTCTTTGAGACTGAGTCTCACTGTCTGGCTCTGAAGTTCTGAGATTAGAACCATATACCACCCCCACACCCTTCCTTTCACTGTCTGGCATGGTTAACTCCAGGGCTCTCAGAACCCAGGTTAAGGGTCACCTTCCTATCTGAATCAGCCATCTTAATTGGACTCTACTTCCTTCCCAGTATGACATCATCTACTTCCTTCAACAATGAGCGATTGTGATTTCTTTGTCTCGCTGAATGTGAACATCACCTGTGTCCCTATCACACCCCCAGACTTCATCAAAGCTGCACGAGCAGGAGCTGAGTCTGACCCGTCTGTCGCTGGGTCTACACGGAGGGTGCTTGGCATATAGCTCAAGGGTTTTCAACCTTGGCCGTCACCATGAGACATTATCAGGCTTAGGGGCGAGCGGCTCATTCTTTGTTGTGGAAGGCTGCTCTGTGCACACAGTAGGATGTTTATCATTATTCCTTGCCTTTAATCATGAAGAGTAACCTATTGGTTCTGACAACCCAAAATGTTTCCAGATATGCGGAAAGGTAAGAGGAGAGAAAGTGCCTTAGACAATGGTTCTTAACTTTTCTAACGCTGTGACCTTTTAATACAGCTCCTCATGCTGTGATGATCCCAACCGTAAAAATATGTTTATTGCTACTTCCTAACTGTGAGTTTGCTACTGGTATGAACTGTAAGGTAAAGATCGGACATGCAGGATGTCTGCTGTGTGGCCAGAGGGAGGAATGTGACATCTCAGTAGTAGAGATGTTTTACTCAGTGTCCTTTCCCAGCTCAGTGGCCACGGTACATGAGAAACCACGGGTTCTCCACAATCAAGATCAATACAAAGACTCTTGTACTCCCAAATTCTTGGGGCCAAAGGCGTTTCAGATTCCAGAACTATCTTAGGGAATGGTCAGAGGTCTCAGCATAAAAGTAATTTTATGTTTCATAGGAAAACAAACGAGCAAAACCCAAACCCTTATTCGGCCAGCGATATGGCTTAACAGGTAAAGGCATTTTTGGTTCCAACCTGGTATGCCCTGAGTTTGAGCCCCAGAACCCAAGTAAGTAAAAGCAGAAAGAGAAAACTAACTCCACAAGGCTGTCTCTGACCTCTACATGTATGCACCCACACTGTGCACACATACATACCAATAAAAAATAACTTTAAATTTTATGTATACGTTATATATGTAGCTTGCAGGTATTTTTTTTTAAAGAATTATTTATTTTATGTATAGGAGTACACTGTCCATTACAGATAGTTGTAATGTGATGGTTGTTAGGAATCGAACTCAGAACCTCTGGAAGATCAGTCAGTGCTCTTAACCACTGAGCCATCTCTCCAGCCCGCTTGCAGGTAATTTTATTTGACATTTTTAGTGCCCCTGTGTTTCCTACGCTTACCATCTATGTCACGTGGGATCATTTTCAACTTGTGGCCATGTATTGATGATCCAAAAAGGTTTGGATTTCGGATTATTCTGGACTCCAGATGCTATTAATATCTGCAGTTGTCTTTTCTTTTCTAGACAGCTCTCACTATAAAGCTCGGGTTGACCCCAAATTTGGTATTCTCCTGCCTCAGCTTCTCAAGTACTGAGATTACAGACATAGGTCTTAGTGACGTTGGTGAAATGAGTATATTGGCGAGGATTTGAGGGCTGTAGAATTCCTCAGCAGTCAACAAGTGCTGCTCTTGAAGAGGACCCTGCCTTCTCGGCCCACCTGTTGGGCAGCTCAGAACCGTCAGCTCCAGGGGATCTGAACTCTCCTCTGGCCCCCTTAGGGGTTGCACTCACAGGTACACATACATGTACTCAGATAAACATGTACAAATAAATAATAAAACCAATCTTTTTCTTAAACAGCCAGTTTCTTTCTAATTGGAAACTGGGGTCTGGGGTAGTCGCCATTACACATGGGAGAAATGAAGCCATAGCCAGGCTGTCCGGCACATGGGAATTGCAGGTGTGTGCGCATGACCGTACCTAGCTAGTACTGTGAAACGTGAGCACACTTTTGGGCTCGTTCACCGGACTGAGAAAACATACACACACACACAAAGATAGCTGCCTCAGAGGCTAATCTTCCTTGCTGATTTGATTGCATTTAGAATTACCATGGAAACATACCTCTTCCCATTGCGATGGTAGTATTTTCCGAAAGATTTTACTTACACGGTCAGTACTCTAGGTATGAGTGGTGCCATTTCATGGACTGAGGTCTTAGACCAAACAAAAAGGACAGTACAAACAGCCCATGTCTGTCTGTCTGTCTGTCTGTCTGTCTGTCTGTCTGTCTGTCTCTACTTCTTGAATGCAGATGCAACGTGACCAGCCATCCCATGCCTTGCCTGCTATGAGCCAAGCAAAACTTTCCTCCTTGCTTGCGTTGTGTTAACAGCAGCAAGACAAGTCACTGATGTCGCTGTACGTGCTGGACAGGCTTTTTGTAACCACACACAGCAGAGTGGCACAAGTGGCATCCTAAGCACCCACATACCCAGGTAGACTGAGGCCGCAGGGACCAGGAGTCAGAAGAGTGGTTGGTGCCGGGCATGGTGGCTCCCGCTTGTAATCCCAGCACTTGGGAGGCAGAAGCAGGCGGATTTCTGAGTTCGAGGCCAGCCTGGTCTACAGAGTGAGTTCCAGGACAGCCAGGACTACACAGAGAAACCCTGTCTCAAAAAAAAAAAAAAAAAAAGAGTGGTTGGTGCGCCAAGGTCAATGCAGATCTCATCTTTAGACACAGCTCTGAAACCATCTGAGAGCCAAAGCCGTCACTTAATAGATAAGGAAACCGAAGACCAGAGAGAAAAGTGATCTGCTGAGTACGACACAGACTTCCCTTCTCCCAGAGGAAGGAAAGCTTATGCCTGGGAGGTCGATGGATCAGGGGCTGAATTCAGTCCTGCCATTCGATTAGTTTCGCTAGACATCCGTTATTCATCAGCCAAAACCAGACGGGACCCTATCTTCCTCAACAAGCTTTATATACAGAAGAGAGTCACGGAGCTCAAAGCCCAGAAAGACACGTGTAACTGTGCATCACCTGGCTCGGTTGGTGGTAAAGGGAGGGGGCTGGTGACCCAGTGGTTAGAGTCGAGCCCTGAGAATTCTGAGGAGCCACGTCTAAGCACGGGCATTTCCACGCCAGACACGTGACAGCAATTCTTTGAGCTCTAATTCCTCCCCTGTCTGACTGGCATGATAATTCCTTGCATACAAGTGTAGTGTGTGTGTGTGTGTGGGGGGCGGTCTAGCCGATGCTTCCCGTCATTTTCCAACCGTCTCATTTTAGGACCTGTCTGGGAATGAATGTTCCTGCAGGTCCCTAGGGATCATCCATGAGGAACCTCTGTATCTCCTTGGAAGGCAGAGACGCGGAATCTTGAGGCTGCTGCCCCACCACCAGGAAGAGGACCCAGATGACAGCGGGAGGGTGACGGAGACCCAGCTTCTAGGCCCACCGAGAAAGAATGTGGTGCACGATTGTACCCTTTATCTTGATTTTTTTTTTTTCCTTTTCAAGTGGGGGTGGAGAATAAAGACAAGGACGTCAAGGTCAAGTTCACTTCCCTGCAGGCTCCTTCAAGGCTGCATCGAAATTTCAAGAATGTAGTCTCCGGGCCCAGTTTACATTCCCGCCCTCTTGGTATCCAGGATACCGGAGGGACCTGCAGCATTCCGTCTCGCCAATCAGGCTCCCGGCTGGTCCGGTGGTCTGGATCTCAAAAGCTTGCAACGGCATCCTAACTGCCCTCCTCTGGGGTAGGGCCTTGCCCCCTGGTTTGTGAGAAAAGCATCATCGCTTACCAGCAGGGTCACTGGCCCAACATATATACATATATACAACATACATACATGCTCAGGGCTGCCTGAGCTAGGCATTCTGGTCATCAGCTGGAACTGACACAAAAATAAGCTTAGGCAGTTCGGCAAAATGGCAGCACACAGTGGTGTAGTGTGGGGGTGATTTATGTTGGAGATAGAGAAAGGTTTCCCCCAAGGACATATTAAACAGAATGGAAGGATGCGTATGCAGATACAGGTGGAGAGAAGGAAGAAAAATCCCAGATAGCGGAACCAGCATTTGAAAGGCTCTACACTGTAAAGGCTGCAATGCGGATGCCTTTGATGACCTGTAGCCCACCTGTAGTGGAGTCTAAAGACAAGAGCAGCGTCAGGCTTGCATGAGAATCCTGTGCACACAGGGCGTGACAGACATCGCACGAAGAGCCACCCCAGAGAAGGTATAAAAACCCTAAGCAAAGGGACCATTCCTGTGAGGTTTTCCTAGTGGGACTGGAGAGATGGCTCAGTGGTTAAGAGTGCTCGCTTTTCTAATAGGGATCAAATTATGTTCCTAGCACCTACATCAGGCAGCTCACGGCCGCTGGCAACTTCAGCTCCAGGAAATCTGGTGCTGTCTTCTAGGCTCTTCAAACTACTACTAATACCACACACACACACACACACACACACACACACACACACACACACACAAATATACATTCATACAGTCACTAAGAAAGTACTTTAAAAAAGCACAGTACTCTATGACCTCTTGCATTTTTAAAAAATACCTATTGCATTCTTTATTTGTGTGTGTGTGTGTGTGTGTGTGTGTGTGTGTGTGTCCACGTACACTCAAGCGTGCACACTTCAAACTCAGGTCATCAGGGACGGCAGCAGAAACTGAGTCATCCAGAGTCACCCTGTCACCCCTCAATGCTTTTTACTTATGACATGGTATCTACACATGTTCAAAACCACAAAGACACAAAATAAGTTAGCTAAGGCGCTGATCTCAGTCACAGCTGTAAAGTGCTGGTCTAGCACCTACAAAGCCCTGGGATCCATCCTCAGCACGGGACAAAAGTTCTCAGAACCCAACGACTGTGCAGTTCGGTTGTCAGTCTTTGGGCCACTTTCCTTCTTTTTGTCCTCAGTTTTCTTGAGATCTCGAAGGTTAGAGAGAGATGGTTCAGCAGGTAAGAGCACATAGTGTGCTCGCAGGGGACCTGAGTTCAGTTCCTGGCACCCATATCATATCAGGCAACTCACAAGTCCCCTTAACTCCAGCTCCAGAGGGATCTGAGACAAGATCCCAGGCCCACTTTCTTCCAAGCCACTGAAAACTGCTTCGAGTTTGAACTCAGGAGTTTGATCTTAGTAGGAAATACAGAAGAAAGTATTACCCTACCCTCATCCCGACCCCAAACACTCGCACTAGCAGGGAAAGTCTCATCCGTGCCGCGTATGCTTCTACGACTGACCTACACTCTTGACTCTTAAAGGAAAAATTTTATTTTAGACTAAGTCTCATTAAGTAGTTCATGTTGGCCTTCAAGTTGCAATCCTCCTGCCTCAGCTTCTTGGATAGCTGGGATTACAGGACTATGAGGTCCAGCAGAAAGGTTTTGTTTGTTTTGCTTTTGTCTTTGTTTTTATTTAGACAGGATTTCTCTGTGTAGCCTTGGCAATCCTGGAACTCACTCTGTAGAGAGATCAAAGTCACAGAGATCCACCTGTCTCTGCCTCCTGAGTGCTGGCACTAAAGGTGTGGGCCATTACCACCCAGCTACAGAAAGGTTTTTCTTTTCTTTTCTTTTCTTTTTTTTTTTTTTTTTTTTTTTTTTTTTGGATTTTTTGAGACAGGGTTTCTCTGTGTAGCCCTGGCTGTCCTGGAACTCACTCTATAGACCAGGCTGGCCTCAAACTCAGAAATCCTCCTGCCTCTGCCTCCCAAGTGCGCCACCATGCCCGGCCGAAAGGTTTTTCAATGTTTGTCTGCAAAGGTCTGGAAGTGATTTTGCACTGAGAACAGAGACAGGATATGGCTCTTGGATTCATCACCAAGCACAGAATAATTCAGGCATGTGAAGGGCAGTAACAATGGCCTGTAGGACACTCCCCCTGACAGGGAGGTATTCACAGGTTAATCTTGAACATGATGCATGAGGCACAGTGAACACCAGCTTGGGGGGGGGAGGGGGAATGTAGCTCAGTGTGTAGAGTGCTCGCCCAACTATAGACAGAGCCCTGGTGTTTGAGGCCGGCCTGGGGAGAATCAGTGAAACCTTGTCTCCAAACAAAACTCGAGAGTCTCAGCTGATGTGGGTTGTGAATTCAAATCCCAGCATGACCCAGGGAAGCAGGGTGAGGGGTAAGACAGGGCTGTGCTCAACAGGACCTTACCCTGGGTGGTGCTAGTCCAGCAGCTACGGGGGCCAAGCACTCCTGGGATGTTGATACATCCTTAGAATTAGAGAAGCTATGTGGGTGAGCATTTTAGATGCCTTCTCCTCAATATGAAGCAGTCCCAAGGGATCTTGGGGTGTTATTTTCACCTCTTGTAGTTACGTCTCACCGTTCGGTTGGGTTGGAGTAGCCCAGACCAGCCTTGACATCTTAATCCTCTGCTTCCTGAAGAAGCACACTCTATGGGATGCACACACCATGCCCACCTTTGCCTTATTCTTGTCAATGCCCACGTGGGCCTCCATGGAGAGGGGTGGGGCTGGGCTGCTGGTTTTCCTGTTCTTGAATGCACAGCTGAGGTGGCAAGAAAGCCGTACCTCTGACTCTCAATCCATATGGAGGGGCAGGGTGCACATTGTGATGGCCCCAACCTGGAGAACGACTGTCCGAGGCATCTAGCTATTTCTTGGTGTTCAGTCTCATGGATGAAGTATCGGGGAGGAATGAAGGGAGTGAGGAAGCAGACTCTAATGACATCAGCTGCTGGTGGCAATGACATTGGGGGTTGACCAGGACCTCCTCCCCAGTCTCCCACATCACAGAGACTTCGGACGCCCAAATCCATGTGCTCCTGTCAGTGGTCCCTGACAACTGTGTTGTGCCTTCTTTTGTACCATGTCATCTCCCTCTCTGCCATCCCCAGCACCTTCCAGTTGAACAGAGCAAAGAGAAAGACCAGAGAGGCATCTGTGAATGAACAAACTTGGGGGTGGTGGTGGCAGAGGAAGGGCTTATTAGGGTCACCTCCTCTCATCCCATCCTCCAGAACATTCCGTGCACTCATGGTGAGTGCCACAGGGCGGGGATATCAACACTGACCTCACAAACAACAGCCAAGCCCAGTGCTGAGCAAACACGATAAATAATACCAATCCGAAAGGTGCCTGGTGCTCACTCCAATTTATTAATGAGAAACCCGAGCCTCGGAGAAGGTCAAGGGTACAGCCTGCCAATGGCCTCTCTCCAAAGAATGTCTTACTTGCTCATGGGTTCCTTCCAAGGTCCTGTTTTTCAGGCCCTCTTCTGAAATTTCGCCATATGTCTTCGTTGAGAGCACAGGCCCCAAGCAGTCGCAAAGGCTCTCCCCGCCCTGGGCTGCCCAGGACCCTTCCGAGAGTGCCAAGGGGCCAGGAACTTTTCCTTTATCTTCGGAGAATTTACATTCTCACCAGAGCCTGGGCTGGTCATCGGGATCCAAGCGCATCATTTCACTTTCCCTTTGTTTATCTTTCCACCCTTTTAAGGACTGGCCTGCTCTGTTTCTCCCACATGCAGGGGCCCGACCTTCCCACTAAGGGGAGAAGTAGGGGTTTCCTAAACTTGCTCTGCCCCGGGACCCAAGAAGACCAAGCAGACAGGCCCGGCTGGGAAGACATGATTCCAGGTGCATTAGCTCAGTTATAAACCCTCTCCCAACCCTCCAAACACCCAAAACAGCAGATTAGGCTTTAACCAGGACTGGCAGGACACCTGCTTTTGAAATCCCTCCTCCCCACCCCCACCCCGGAGGATTTACAACACACAGGTAAACATTGACTCTGGTTAAGAGTTACAGAGAGGAAGTAGAACCTGGAATGCGGTCTCTGAAGTCTGGCCTCCAAAAAGAGGAGAGAGAGAGTCCTTTCTAAACACCTAAAAGAAGAAAATAGGGGCTGGAGAGGTGCTTGAGGGCGTTTCTTGCAAAGGGTCAGCACCAGGTGGGTGGCCCATAACCACCTGTAACTAATTCCAGCTTCAAACCTTCTTCTGGACTAGACAGGCACACATACACATGCACACGGGCAGACGCCTCTGACACACACGTGTATACACATAAATAATAAATAAAATTTAAGCCAGGTGGTGGCGGCACCACATGCTTTTATCCCATACTGGGTAGGGAAAGGCAGACAGATCTCTAAGTTTGAGGCCAGCCTGGTCTACAGAGTGAGTTTCAGGATAGCCAGAGCTACAGAGAAGCCCTGTGATAGATAGATAGATAGATAGATGGATGGATGGATGGATGGATGGATGGATGGATGGATGGAGGATGGATGGAGGATGGATGGATGGAGGATGGATGGATGGATGATGATGGATGGATGGATGGATGGATGGAGGATGGATGGATGGATGGATGGATGGAGGATGGATGGATGATGATGGATGGATGGAGGATGGATGGATGATGATGGATGGGATGGATGGATGGATGGATGGATGGAGGATGGATGGATGGATGATGATGGATGGGATGGATGGATGGATGGATGGATGGATGGATGGATGGATCAAACTTAAAAAAGAAGTGAAGCCCGGGGTGGAAAAGAACACCTCTCATGCTTTTCGGTGATGCTCAGCTTGATCGGCTGAGCATAATCAAGGCTTTTAGGCCAGGGGTCATTGACTCTAAGCAGGAAACTGAAGGTCTCTGCTTCAGGTTAAAAAAAAAGGGTTATCGGTATACAGTGCATTCAAGTGGCCTCCTGGAAACTCTTGAGGAAGATTTTCTTCTTGGCTGCGATCCTTCCGAGGGAAGGAGGCAGGAGCTTGCTGAAAGGGGGAACCAAAACATCAGACCAACTCACTAGTAGGAAAAAATAAAAATTAAAAAAAATAAGTAAATAAAAAAACCAAAACGCTGTCTGCCCACCTGCTTGCCCCAGACAGACAAAGCTGGTCTTCTCAACAAGGCAGGAATGTTTTAGTGGCATCGGGATGGTGGGGCCCAGCCAGCCCATGGTGCACGCTGGCTGACATGACAGGGTAACAGATGCCATGGCAAATGGAGTCACCAGACTGAGACTGGGCAAGTGCTTTCCTAGCCAGGGGAAGAGGAAAAGTGGCACGGTGACTCTATCGACAAACACTGCTCGAGACCAACCAAGAGTCTTGATTAGGAGGCCCGAGTGGAGGGTGGGGTCTAGTCATATAACTTAAGAGGCTCTGTTCACAGGGAACAGTGTCCTTTACAGCCAACTCTGTTCCAGGTCCCGGCTGACTACTGCGTAGACAGTAACGCCTGCCCCCGGATGGTCAGCAGTGAGGAGATGGGCGAGGGGGACTAACCTGGTCAAGGCTGTGAGGCTGCCATCTTTCTACCATCCCTTCCAGACGGAAGATACGTGGTCAAGAGCGGCCTGCAGGCCATGGCTCAAAGAGCTGAACCCGGGCTCTATTCCTGTGAGTCCCAGCTCGGCCCTGAGATGCTAAATCACACTGACCAGATCATTTCACCCGCTACAGGGGCTCGGATCCTACTTCTCTCTCCAGCAGCCGCACCTCACAGGCCCTCTATAGGAAGGAGTCCGCGTCCACCCACTGCTCTGACTTCTCAAGGGCAGCCTATATCCTGAGCTGATCTGCACGAGTGCAGTGCCTTGATGGGAACTTCCCTGCTTCCTGGGTTCTTTAGAATGCGGCAGGCATGCTATCTTCATCAACAACCAGACAGAATCATTCCACACTTTTCTGGAAGGGGGAAAAGCTGCCAACTTAAGGGTCTCCTGGTACCATTTACACTTTACGGCCTCATTTTCTTTAGGCGAGTATCAATAAGCTCTTGTCTGTTCATTCCTCAATCAGGCCAGGTCCTAAGTTCCCCCTTCATTGACAGGAGGTAAAAGCAGAAGCTCTGGGTATTGATTCCTACCACCTCCAGTTAGTTCCCTGTGGTCTTATTAAGCCAAAGCCTGAGGGGGAACTATTTCTGAATTCAAGAGAAGGACTGAAAATCAAAAGCCCATTTCTCTGAAACTTCTGAAGCTCGGTGGCCCAACGAGTCAACTGCAGATGAAGGGATTTACCCTGCCAGGTTTTGAGAAACACCGAGGAGACCCGAGATGAATGAGCCATTCCTCTGGGCCCTGTAACACAGCCCGTATCAAACATGCACGTCAGAGTAGATTCAGACACGCAGGGCAGGGAGAAACAGATGACCCAATGACCGAGTGAAGGGATGAACTGAAGGGACAGGGAGGGTCCTGGAAAGCCAGTGGCCACTCAGAGGTATGCGATCATCAACTGGGGTTTTCTACGGACTCCGGAGAATCAGGAGGTACTTCTGAGAAGGGCAGCAATGTGCTCTTGAACTTCTGGAAGAAAATTCCAAAAGCAGAGGCTAAGGACGTAGCTCAGTTAGTGAAGTGTTTGTCTCACATGTTCAAAGCCCTGGGTTCGATCCCAGCCCTGAATAGAACAGGTATGGTGAGATAGACTGTAATCCAGCACTGTAATCAGATGGTGGGAACAGAGAGGGCCATCCTTGGCTAAACGGTAAGGCATGACACCAGCAAGACCATCTCAAGGAAGAAAATTCCAAAGGTAGTCTGCTCACCCTGCCAGGTCATCACCACAGTGGCTGAAACAGTAAGTGACATCTCAGGTCAGTCAGTGACCATGGCCAGAAAGTGAATTGGGTCAGAAGACCTGAACTGTTCCAAGTGTCTGTCTGTCAATCACGTCCTCAGAACTGCAGGGACACAAGGGCGGCACAATTGCCAGTTACTTGTCTTTGTATCAACAATCGTGGCGTAAAACTGTCACACCCCAGCAACCTAGACACTAATTCCCATCTTAGGATCCCAAAGCGAAAGAAAGCTATCAGCTCACATCACGCGTGCTCATAAGTAGCACGGCTTGCAATGGCCGAAGGTGGAAGTCACACGGTGTCCCTCCATAGACGAGGGAAAACCACAGAGGGATCTGAAGCAAGCCAGAGAGGGATGTGGGGTACTTCCACTTACACCACGTCCCTAGAGCCATCGGGTACATCAGGAACTGAAGCAGGAACTGAAGCAGAAACCACAAAGGAAAGTTGCTTGCTGCATCTCCCATAGGCTCACGATTAGTCTGCTTTCTTCAGCCGCCCTAGGGAATAGTGCCTCCCGGGGTAGGCTTGACTGGCCTTTATCAATTAGCAGTCAAGACAACCCCAAAGACCCACCTGCTCCCAGCAATTCCTCTGTGAGACTCCCTTCTCAGACAACTTGGGCTCTGTCAAGTTGACAGTTAAGGTTAGCTAGAGCAAGTGCTATGCATATCTGCCATCATTTATTTATATATATATGTATATATATATATGTATATATATATATTTTTTTTTTTTTAAAGGAAGGAAAGGAGGGAAGAAATGGAGGGAGGAGTAAAAAGGGAGAGGGAGGACAGCAGGCAGGCTCACAGGCTTGGACAGCATGGCTCACATGACCTGTGGGCACTCAGGGCTCTGCCAGGCACACACCCTCCCTGGGAACCTCCTCTTTCCTCCCCCTCCTCCTCCCCTCTCCCTCTTCTTCCTCCCGCTCTTTCTCTTCCTCCTCTTTTTCGTCCAGCAGTTTTCCATTATTACTGAAAACACCCCCCGTACCTGCTCCTACTCTATCCAACATCTAGATATCGAGAGCCAAGGGTGGACATCTCTACCCTCTCCGGTGTCCTAGGGCACCAGAGTCCCTGATGACCAACATGGATCCTCATCGGTCACTCCAGCACCCCACTTGGTGTTCTCCAACACCAGCAAACACGGTCCAAGGTCCCCGCTGGCATCCCATGAGAACTTGGAAGTTTCCAGGAAACTCTACATGGCAAGAACAGCCAGGGGTGGTCTATCCTTTGGTGGTTATTTAAGGTGGGCCTCCTATCCTAGGGGCCTATGTGGAGGAAACAGCTGGCCCCAGTGTAGAGTACAGAGGGAGGCCTGAGTTCAGCTCTTCTTCTCTCTACTTGTGTCCCTTGTGTCAGTGATTCATAGAAGTCCAGGACTGGAATGAGGAAGTGGATCCAGGAGTCCACCCCCTGCTGAGAGCCACCAAGCTTGCTCTACCAGATCTAGTCATTTCTTCACGCAACTCAGCTGTCAGGTATTTATTTGCCCAAGTGGCCCTGTCTTGTCTTGATGAATGTGTCTGTAATTATTAAAGCTCCTTTCATGGCCTTCTGTGGGCCACTCTGGCTCTGGTCTCCTAACCGTATGGCATAACTTTCCCCACCCTGTTACTTTTAACCTGTCACTGAACCGAGTTAGAGTAAATCTCTCCTAGGCAACCTATATATTCCAGCCATAATCCAACCTAAGAGTCAACTCCCTTTGTTTTCTTTCATTTCATTGCAAAGATTTTGTTGTTGTTGTTGTTGCTTGCATTTTACTGGAGATTGAATCCGGAGCCCTTATGCATCTTGGACAAGCCGTCTAACACTGAGTTACACCCAGCCCAATATCCACCATTAAACCGGAGTATTCTATCTATCTGATGGAGACAGGGTCTTACTATATAGACTAGGTTGGCCTTGAACTCAAGGCCTCTGTCTCTGCCTCTGTGCTAGGATTAAAGGTGTACACCATGAGGTGCAGCCAATCTATTTAGTGGATCACTGACATGAGTTGCTCTAAGTCAACCTCCTCCCCCCCCCTTATTTTTGATCTGTTTCATCTCTGTCTTGATTCCTTGTGCCTACTTTTCAGCCTCTAAAGAACTTACCCACAATGCACTACATCTACTTTAGTTTAAATGCTCAAATCTCTTTTAACAAAATGAAAAAAAACAAGTCTTTCAAAGCTAGGTCCATTGGGGGCCAACTAGAGAGGCTGAGGCAGGAGACAGAAGGCAGGAAGATTGCAAGTTCAAGGCCAGCCTAGACTGCTTTGTGAGACTTTGAATCAAAACCAAAAGAAAGTAACACTCCTTGTGTTTCTGGTGCCCTAAATTCTTGTGCAGAGTCAAGCCTGTCTGCCATTTTTTTTTTTTTTTTTTTTTTTTGGATTTGTTTTTTTCGAGACAGGGTTTCTCTGTATAGCCCTGGCTGGCCTGGAACTCACTCTGTAGACCAGGTTGGCCTTGAACTCAGAAATCCGCCTGCCTCTGCCTCCCAGAGTGCTGGGATTACATGCGCCACCACCGCCCGGAGAATTTAACATTTTTTGTTCTGTGGTTCTACTAGTGAAAATTTCTCTCACACTTAACACTTCATTTGAAGATGTTTGCATTTTCACCTCATTTCTCCAAGGACCCTGTTTCACAGGTCACAGAACTATAGGGTGGCATTCCTTTTCTCCCCTTTCAACGCCTTGGGATTTCACCCCATTCTTCATTGGCTGCCACTGCTCCTGTCCCAAGGTCACCAGCACTTCTCACTGTTCTGCACTGGCCAGCCCTTTTTGTTTTCCTGCATGCTATTTTCCAGAATCTATCAGACTTTCCCAGTCTTCTTGGGTTTGGATTGATGTGTCCCAGGAGTGGGTCTTTGTATAATTAACTGCCCACTCTGCTTGGACTCCCGCTGTGTTTCTTGGATCTGGTGATTGGTAGTTTCATCAATAGTAAAAGTTTCTGGTCTTTATGCATCCGTATCTACATATAGCAACCCACCCCAAACATTCCTTTGCATTGCATTTCCTTTATGAATGCTAATACACATTTTTTTTAAAGATTTATTTGTGTGTGTGTGTGTGTGTGTGTGTGTGTGTGTGTGTGGTGGGAGGCACCCTGAAGGTCTAAAAGAAAGTGTCAGATCCTCTGGGCCAGGCTGGAGTTACAAGCAGCTATGAGCTGTGTGGCCTGGCTGCTGAGAACCAAACTCTAGTCCTCTACAAGGAGAGCAAGAAGTCTTCATCTCCTTTCCTCCTTTCCTTTCCTTTCCTTTCCTTTCCTTTCCTTTCCTTTCCTTTCCTTTCCTTTCCTTTCCTTTCCTTTCCTTTCCTTTCCTTTCCTTTCCTTTCCTGTCCTTTCCTGTCCTGTCCTGTCCTGTCCTGTCCTGTCCTGTCCTGTCCTGTCCCGTCCCATTTTTGAAGACAACTTCTATATATCCTTGGCTGCTTTATCATGCCCCACAGACCACTAAGGCTCGACCCCCAGCTTTCTCCTTAGTCTTCTCTAGTCTGACACTTTACCAGTGCTCATCCACACTCCCTGGTCTCTCCCCGACAGTATCTAGTCTTAAATTCATCTAGCGTACTTTCTCTTTCTGATATGGAGGTTTTCACCTGGAAATTTCATCTCTCTTGACTTCCTGTCCCCTGCATCGTCAAGAATTCATTTTAGGACAACTGTTTGAAAGTCACTTTCAGCTCATTATACTATGCCCAGCATTGCTGATCCTACTGCCAATCCTGCAAACCAATTACCTTCCTATTAGACATTGCACACGAGGAATGCTAAGTTGCTGGACTTTAAAGAATGTCAAGTTTTGCTTTGGTAGGCGGTTAATTTACTAACTAGTCAGAGTAATCCCAGTGAGGCTTGCTGTCAGACTGAGAAGTGAATTTATGGGTTTAAAAGAATGGCAATATAGAGTAAAATGGCGTCGGGGGCCTGGGTCCCCGAGGACAACATGGGGCCAGTATTCCAACCCTCACTGGCTGAGGGCACCCCAGGAAGGGAGGAGATGGCGCTCTGGCTTCCCTTGATCTTCAGATCCCCTGCTGTAATGTGCTGCAGTTACAGGTTTATTCTATGATCTTAATCTTTTCAGGAAGAAACAAAACAAAACAAAACAAAAAACAAGAAAGCCAACATCTACCTATTTGACCTATGCTACGAGCAGCTAAACACCGTTTCTACTGAAATTACTGGCATTCACTAAGTAACCAGCAGGCCCTGTTTGACGTTGCTGGGGTTAAATCAATTTATACGACAGACAGGGCTCCCTTCTCTTCAGGCTTTATTAACTAAGAAAATGGCTGGCAAAGCATAGCTCGCATACTGAAATCTGCTGTTATCCACTTCCCCAAAACTACCGATGAGACGACACAGCCCCCCCCCCCTTTATTCACATACCGTCTTTAGCTGCTTTGATGTTCTAGAACTGAATGTTTCAAAGTTGCACAAAGCGTAAAGATTTACAGCCTGGACCTTTACCGAGAGACTCCTCCCAGCCTTCGTCCACTGCAGTAGTCCTCAGACCTTCTGGCTTCAACCCCCCTTCACACTTCATCAAAAAAGAGACTTTTCCTGACAACAGTTATCATATCAGAAACGAAAACCCAAGGGCTCCACCGTTATGAGCGCTTCCTGCTTTCCCGGAGGACACGTGTTCGGTTCCTAGCACCCACAGTGGGTGGCCCACAACGCACCTGGAACTCCAGCTCTGGGAAATCTGACACTTTCTTCTGGTATCCACACATACGTTGCATATACTTCACTTGTTCACATACACACACACACACACACACACACACACACACAGACACACACACACACGAACAAACCTAGCCAGGCGGTGGTGGCGTGCGCACACACGCCTTTAATCCCAGCACTTGGGAGGCAGAGGAAGGTGGATTTCTGAGTTTGAGGGCAGCCTGGTCTACAGAGTGAGTTCCAGGACAGCCAGGGCTACACAGAGAAACCCTGTCTCGAAAAAACAAAACAAAATAAAACAAAAACAAAACAAAAAAAGAATAAACTTTAAAAACAGAAAACAAACAAAACCTCCAAACCTGTAAAAGAACAACAACAAAAGAAAGAAACCATATAAAGAAACAAAGAGGAAGAAAAGGAAGGAAGGAGGGAAGGAGGGAAGGAAGGAAGGAAGGAAGCAAGCAATCATTTAAATATATAAATATATGCCCTGGGATACAAGATGTCATAGTGAGAAGAGCTACTTGCTCCCAGTGATAACAACCTGAATTCAATTCCTGGAACACAAATCCTGGAATGAGAGAACAGACAGCTGAAGACTATCATGTGACTCTATGCATGTTTATTCAAGCACATGCCCACATGGACACACGTATGTACACACACACACACACACACACACACACGTAAATAAATAAATGCTGTTTGAATAACAGAAAAACTTTAGGCTGACATGACAAAGAAACAACACGAGCTATCATATCACCTGGTTGATCCAGAGGAAAACCACTGTCGGAGAGAGCGTGTCTCTTGGCCCTTGGCCCTCTCCGGAAGCTCCTGAGAGAGTGACTTTTAAACTGGGCCACAAGAACAAGTGTAACCGGGCAAAGGCGGGGAGGGTGGGAGTTCTGCCTTCCTTTAGTGCATCTGTTCCTTGGGCCTTGCTAAGGGCGTCGAATTAG
This sequence comes from Apodemus agrarius, assembly GCA_964023405.1. Lineage (NCBI taxonomy): Eukaryota > Metazoa > Chordata > Mammalia > Rodentia > Muridae > Apodemus > Apodemus agrarius. The sequence goes on from OZ030015.1 coordinate 20,133,162, forward strand.
GCTTTAAAGAGGAGACGGGGAGAGAGCTTTCTTCCCTGGCATCTTCCCCAGGGCTGAGGAATCAGGTTAGACAGCCACCCTAGGATGCGGGGAAGCCGTAACCAGGGTCCTTGGGATGCTCTGAGACGTAACCCCAGTGGTGGGACACCAGGTGGGAACTATGAAGAGACTCTCGGGAGATGGGGCTCGTAGACCAGGACACATGCTGTTTGTCACGCCCTTGGCCATCTGCTCTCCGGCTAGTTATCTGTTTCAATAGCCACTGACTGAAAGCACAGGGCGGCCGGTTTCCCACTGACTGCACTCTCAAGGTTCCCGGCAGCTGCCAGCTCTACGCACTCACGTCTCGAGAGGAATCCTGAAGACCTCCAGGACTCTGCTCCTGATGTGCTCGCCCTACCAGCTTCTAACTGTCACCTCACTTATATCTTCCAAGCAAGGCCTTTGCCACCCTTGACAAGGCGGAGAAGATGATGCCCTGGTGACGGAACGGGACAGCTATGCTCCGTTCAGGCCCAGCACTCAGACAACACATGCTCTCCCTAAGGCAGGCGTCCTTAAACTTCTGCTTGCTGGGGCTGTGAAGACAACTCCGTAGTTAACAACGCCTACTGCACTTGCCGAGGATGAGTTCAGCTCCCAACACATAAAAATTTACCGTAGGGCCCGAGAGCCACGGCTTCAGCAGTTAAGGGTGCTTAGTGACCAAGATGCAGTTCTCAGCACTCGCAAGACTTAGCCTTTTCATACAGTTTCCCTGTGCGACCCATTTTACGGATGGGAAGGTGTGGCACAGAGCTGCAGGCCAACGACTCAAATAACAAAGGGAGGAACGGGAGCCAGGGATGAACGTGGGGCAACACGGCTTCTAAGAGCAGGCCACTGGGAAATTCTCACCAAGCATCCCTTTCATCGGTGTAGATAAATATAAACCAAAACGACAAGGAGATCCCACTTCACACTCGTTAGGTTGGCTACTAACGCAGCATCAAGTTAAGTGTTGGCAAGAACCGGAAGGAACACAGCTGCGGGTGGCCGCTGGTGGGGTCGTCAGGTGCTGCAGCCCCCCCCCCCCGCGGGAAAGTATGGAAAAATAAACGTGAAGTGATGATCATGGGGCTCATGCCTCTGCTTCTGAGTCTGTATCTACAGCAACCAAAAGCGTGGGCCCAGCGGGTACTGGAACACCATACACCACACGTCTGGGCCAGGCATGGGAATACACGCCTTTAGTCCTGTTACTTGGGAGGCAGAAGCAAGAGGGTTTGAAGCCAGCCTGGTCTATCAAGTGAGTTCCAGGATGGCCGGGTCTGTTACACACAAAATCCTGTTTCGAGAAAACTATATATATTTGAATACCATGTCTGCAGCAGCAATAGAATAACTAGAAGGGAAAAGCAACCCAGGAAACACAATGTGGCATACAGGTTCAAGGGAAAGTCAGCTCGGTCTTTAAAAGGAAGGAAACTGAGATACAGCGTACAACCTGGATGAATCTTGAGGGCAGTGTGCTAAGTAAAACAGCCAGGCCCAGAGACAGATGCACTGAGTCCCTTATACAGCATCCGCGGAGAAGTCAGATTCACAGAGGCAGAAAGAAGGTGGACGGGTGACTGCTATGGGCTGCGGGGAGGGAGGGATCGGGAGCTGCCACTTAGTGGATGTTGGGTTTTGGAGCTGGTGGGTCAATCCCAGAGCCTCCCAAGTTCTAAGTGGACATTGCTTCTGGTCATACCCCCTGATTCCAACCCCAGAGTGACAGATTTACAAAATAAAGTACTCTGAAATTGGCCAGTGGGAGCAGTTGCATGACAATGGGAATATCTTCCTGCTAGTCCACTGAGTACATTTTAAACGGTGGGAATAGGGGCTGGAGAAAACACACACTGCTCTTACAGAAGACAGAAGGTCAGTCCTAAGCATCCACATCAGACGGCTCACAACAGCAGCTTCAGGGGATCCAGCGCCTTCTGCCGGCCTCCAAGGAAACCAACACACATACATGTACACACACACCACACACACACACACACACACACACACACACACACACACTCTGAATATTTAAACATAAATCATAAAAATATGTTAAAATGGCAAACTTTCTATTATGTCTCTCTTTAAATTAAAAATAATTTAAATTAAAAATAAAAATAACACTCAGTTGGTAGCGTGCTTGCCTAGATTGCAGGAGGCACCGTGTACACCAGGCAGGATAATACAGGCCTGAAGTCAGCGCTTAGGACCCTGGTAGAGGAAGATCAGAAATTCAAGGTCATTCTCGGCTATTTGGTAAGTCTGAGGTCATCCAGTGAACCATGAGACATGATTTTGTTTTCAATAGGATAATAACCAAGTTTTGCTTAGTGTAAACTATAAATGCTTCTGTAATTATGGTTAGGATCACAATGAGTAACACTCTAATAAGAAATATGAGGAGGCTGATTCCACTTCTGAACTTTGGGGACTGAGAAGCGCTGTAAACAGACTTCCCTTGGTCTACATGCAAATCAAAGCAGCCAGGAACAGCCCCAGACTACAGACTCACTGACTAATTTGCTCATCCATCCATCAATCCATCCACCCATCCACCCATCCACCCATCCACCCATCCACCCATCCACACACCCACCCACCCACCCACCCACACATACATACATACAGCACACACACACCTGGTATTTATTTTTGAGACGGGATCCTCAAAACAGGCCTCAAATTTTCAGTCATCCTCCTGTCTCTCTGCCTCTTAAGTTCTAGAATTAGGGTACGAGCCACCGGGCCAGGCTTAAATTGCAGATTTTTAGAAATCATCTTCTGACAGACAACAGGAAAAAAGCCCAGGCAGGGGGGGGGGGGAGGGTCATACCATGAAAGCTGGCTTCCACAGAAGGAAGGGCCTGTGGAGGGGGTTCTTCTGAGTGGGAGGTCTTCTCACGCCATCTTTACAAGATGGCCTCTGAATGAAGACAGGGACATCTGAGAGGACCTAGTCCCTGAGCTATTAGCAATGGCAACCAAGCTGTCAGTAGCACTGACTGGCCTCTCCTCTCCAAGTATCCTGTCTGTCTCTGTCTCTGTCTCTCTCTCTCCAGGGAGCTGGGACAGTAGGAACATAGGGCAGGTGGCTTTACACACACCCTTGGCTCCACACAGCTAGAGTCTAAGAGGAGGGCATGGAAGGTGGCCTGAGGAGGCCCAGGTTCATCTCTGCCAGTTTACACTGCCCACCTCTGGGCCATTGTTGTCCTCAGAGCAAGGTCTGTGGGATCCAGGAATGAGGCAAGAGCTTCCAAGACTCCAACTCCAGCCATCCCACCCTGGAGAGTTCAACTAATTCTCTAGCCAGGACGCAGAGAGGAAGGTTCTGTGAAATGATAGCAAACCGAGAGCCAGCAGCCTTGAGGAGACAATGCAGTATGGATGGGGACAGACGCCCCAGCACTCTTGCCAACTTGCTCTGTGACTCTGAAAGTTCCTATACGTCTCTGGGCCTCCGCTGCCAGGCCGGCCTGGTCTGAAAGATGAGGACAAGGGAAAAGTAAAGGTTTATACGACCCCAATAAACGACACTACCACCAGGAGACCGTCACCACAGTAACTTACCTTTACCATCAGTGTGTTATTTTTTTTTTAACATATAAAAGCTTGACTCACCAGCTCCATCTTGAAGCCTCCTACTGCTGGAGTCCTCAGCAACTCTGAGGCTGTTTAGCCCGCTCCCCCTTCCTTTTCAAGGCAGTTCTAAGCCTTCTACAGGGAGTGGTCCCTTCCCCAACCTCCACAGCAGCATGCAGCGCCTCCTTAGGTCAGGCCTACCATTTCCAAGTCTCACTATCTACTATAGAACAGCTCGGAGGAGGCCCCAGGACTGGTAAGACAGGTCTGGGGGTCAAGAAGAACAAGATGAGAACTTTTGTTTTTCAGGGCTGGGTGACGGAGGACACCAATCTTGGATCCCGGGAACCTGGCTCTCCCCACAACCAACACAACAGAGACAGCCTGTCTGGGGCACTGGCAGCTTAGTCTGAGGTCTGTTGATTGGGTCAACAGTTATCGGGTTGAGCTGATAGCAACGGCGAACCTCTTAGGAAGATCGTACCATTGAGGAAGCAGAAGGAAGCCCTCTGAGTTTCATGGCCAGACAGGAGGGCAGGGGGGTGGGTCTGGGCACTATAGCAACCCAGGGTGTGGAACTAAGGTCTGGTGCTGGAAAGTGGCAGGGTCTTTTTTTTCCCCCTACAGCAGAAAGACTCTCAAACTATAGCGCATCTTCCCCAAATATAAACAGAAGAGCCAGGTGAGGTGGCACACGCCTATAATCCAGTGTTTCAGAGATGGAGGCAGGAAGATCAGGATTCAAGATCGGCCTCACTGCATAAAGCACTGTCTTAAACACACACACACACACACACACACACACACACACACACACACACAGGGGCTAGCAATGCAGCTCACTTGTTAGTGTGATTACCAGCGTGCACAAACCCTTGAGTTGGATTCCCAGCACTGCACAAGTCCAGTATGGCGTTGCATGCCTGTAATCCCAGCCCTGAGAGGGGTAGAAAAATCAGGGGTTTAAGTCATTTTCAGCTACTCACCCCAAAGCAAGTTTGAGACCCTGCCTCAAGAACACACATGCGCAGCCTCAAGGACATCTCAGTCTCCTCAGCCCCCAAAAGGCAAGCGACGTCTCCTACCATCTCTCAGCTTGGGCTCTCCTTGGCTTAGTACTCACACTATGGCAGAGGGCAGGAGAAGGCAATTCATTTGTTGGTAGGAAGCAGTGCTCCTTGCCCTACTCCCCAGGGCTCCCCACCGAGGAGAGCAGTCTGGAAACCACGAAAGCAGTGGGGAAGAGTCTCAGTAGAAGAATGCAGTTGTGCCCCGCACAAGCAGGTCAATCGGAGCACCTTCTAGGGAAGGAGAGCCACATTGGACACGAGCGATGTCTCAAGGCAGCCATTCTTAAACGGAACAAGAAGTATATTGAAAACATAGGCCAGGCGTGGTGGCGCCCGCCTTTAATCCCAGCACTTGGGAGGCAGAGGCAGGTGGATTTCTGAGTTCGAGGCCAGCCTGGTCTACAGAGTGAGTTCCAGGACAGCCAGGACTACACAGAGAAACCCTCTCGGGGGAAAAAAAGAAAAAAAAGAAAGAAAGAAAACATAGATACCCAAGGAACCCTGAGATTTTATTCTACCCAGGTCACACAGTTTTGGGGGGTGGCTTAGAGAGGAGGTGTTGGGGACCACTCTGAGAAACCCTGCTTTGAAGGAATGGAAGGGGGAAAGCCATTTGTGGCTTGGACAGAATATTTGGTTTCTTTCCCTGGGATGTTCCAAAGGGGGCTTTTTAGGTAGATTGCTAAAGACTCGTTCTTATTATCATCTACACACGGATATGAATGAAACGCACTAGGAACGAACGAACCCAGGAAGGGTGTCAGCCTCTCTGCACCCGATTGCCAGGGATTTCTCAGGAGGATGGGGGAGGGGGGGAGGGGGGGAAGGCAGAGGCAGGGCCTGGGCATATTATCTCAGGAATGCGCATGGGGCAAGGTCCTTGCTTACACTCAAACACAGTTCACAGGTGAGCGCCACCAGGAAGGGCAGTGTCCCAGTCTGGAGTGGAGAAGGCTCTGGAATCTGGTCACACACCCTTATCACCTTCATGCTAGGAGAAACCTGCCAGTACTCTCTGCTGCCTGTGGCTGGCTCCCTACCCTCTGGGAAGCCAGTCCAGAGTAGGAACCACCTTGTTGGACCCCAGGCTCAGGCTAGGGTTTACATGCAGGCTTCGGGGCTCTCCCAGCCCAAACTTCCCTTGCCTACCTTGGTGACTGTCTTCTGACTGTCCTTTATTTTGGGGTTGAGGGGGGTGGGGTAAATGGGCCCACAGGTTCCAACCTGGGAAGCCCGCTGGGAACCTTAATGCCTCCCCAATCTTGGAAGACTGCAATCCTGCCTCTATGACCTGTTAGGTGCCTTTCCTTCTCCTCAGTGTATCCAACAGCCAATAAACACAATTCGCCCGCGAGGGTCCCGTCAGTCACTGGCCCCGCGTTCGTTCCCCAGACACTGAGCTCCGCCATGCTAACCTTTGGCTTCCAGCTCTCCGGGTCACCAAGATGTGGCCTCACTGCCTTGCATTTTCTCAGCAGGTGTGAAACCCTAATCAGGTGAGCCCCATCGCCCTGCTCCACCCGCTTTGATACCTTACCCCACGTTAGGCTTTGAGAGCGAACTAAAAAGTTTCCTTCTGATAGCGTTTATAGCAGGCTGTAAAAGTGTACTGTTCATGACACCATAGCCATGTGGCAGATCCCAGATCAGAGCTCACAGGAATGAGGCCTGGGCTGCACTGAGAAAAGAGGCCACCCAACCTGGAGCGCTCAACGGTCCAGCCTGCTGAAAGTACACCCTGTCTTACACAGCTCATGCACAGCACCAAAACACCTCACTGTAGCGGTACGTAATGTGCAACGGATGCGTCAATTAAACATCTTTTAAAAACGGATGCGGAGGCTGATTCATTGGGCACCTCTAGAAAGCTCTGAGGCTGTGGTCATGAGCTGGTCTAGAGCTCACGCTCTGAGGGACAAGAGAAAGAGGAGAGGGTTCATAAGCGTGAACAGGAGTTTGCCACAGGGGATGGATGGTCTGGAGCAAAACAAATGCTCAGATGCGGTAGACCTGCGTCATGAGCTTTAGAGCAATTGCTACATAGTTCTGGGAAGGAATGTCCTACAGATGCCCACCACTGGCGACGACACCCTAGTGAACAGCTGCTACCATGGAAATCCAGTTTCCATGGGAAACTGGATCATCTCTTGTTGCTTGTGTCTGGACTGAGGGTCTGAGGTGCAGCCTTACACAGGTTGGGTCACCAGCACAAGAACACTACAGGAGTCTACTAACTCCTGGTATTTCTGAGTACTTAAGAGTTTCCCCAACGTCACATGCTAGTCAAAGGCAGGTTCATACATGGGGATGCAGGGAGGAGAGCAGAGGGAAGATTAGGGAGACTATGGCACCTCACCTGCTCTCCCATCCGCCCCAGGTGGGCCTGGGATGTTATCTTTGGCCTCTCCCCATCCCTAAGTCCTTATGCAATGTCTCTTTTCTAGGCCCAGCCTTCGTAGGCCACTGTGGCTTTGAATCGAAATGGACATTTCTGTTCTTTTTTTTTGTTTGTTCTCAAATCTACTATCTGTCTGTCTATCTATCTATCTATCTATCTATCTATCTATCTATCTATCTCTATATATCTCTATCTCTATATCTATATCTATCTATCTATGATGACTTTGAACTTCTGTCTATCCTTCCCCAACCTCTGAATACTGGAACTGCAGGTATGTGCCAACTCTCATGCTCAACGTACAGAATGCTGGGAATTGAACCCAGGGCTTCGTGCGTGCTAGACAAGCACAGTTCTAAGTGAGCTGCAGCCTCCCTGACTGGAACAGACCTCCTAACTTGGCTGCAGAGGGGGAGGCAGGAAAGGCTGGTCTCAGGGAGCCAGTGTCCAGAAAGGAGGTGAGGTCCCGGTGGTTGTAATGGGGGACAGGGTAGCCATGCAAAAGTTAAGGCAGAGGGTAGGCCAGGTTTCAGAACTGCCCTGACCCACACAGGCCAGAAGCAGAGGACCAGTGTTAAGAACTTGGTAACTCCGTCTACTGAATGCTGAACCATGAGGGTGGGGGAGACTTTGTAAAATTAAAAAGAAAAGGACTCTGACTTATCCTCGATAAGACAATTTTCTGAATACGGAAAGCTGGACATCCACAGTTCCCAAATGCAATTATCTGAACTGCTCCGGAGTCTGAAAAATTTGAGACTCAACATAACTGGAAAATGGCAAGTTCTACCCCGCAGATTCACATCACATGAGCAAAGCTAGTGAAAATAGAAAACAACCTTCAGCCTCTGCAAACAGGTCGTCCACGCAACACCGTGAATGTCATGATTTGACTTAACCCCGGACCCCAAGATGTCACACGCTGTGCATGTAAACATACCCAAATACCTCTAGTTTTTCTAGGTGCAAGCCTTTATATTTCATTCAGAGACTTTAAGTTTTATGTTATGGTGGGGTAGGGGGAGAATGCAAGAGGAAATCCAGGTAAAGAAGACACGGGAATTTTGCACACTAGTTTTACAACTTGGCTGTCTCTCTGAAATCATTCCAAATACTAGCTATCTAAGCATGCTTGAGAACGCTGAGGAGTTTTGTGTGTTCCTTTATTTCTTCAGTGCTAGGGATAAAATCTGGGGGCTCCTGAATGATAAGTTAATGCTCTACCATTGAGCTATACACCTAACCCAGAAAGAGCTATTTATTCATTTGCTTACGTATTTTGCGGGTATGAGCATGTGTGCGCATGTTTGGGAGGGACATGTTATGTGTGTGTAAGCCAGAGGACCACCCTGGGCATCTCTCTTCCTTGGACACTTTCCACTGCCTGATTTGAGAGCCTCTCAGCGAACCTAGAGCTTTCTCATTCAGCCAGACCAGGAAACCCCAGGGATGTTCCCATCTCCATCTACCCACATGGCTGTTAGGCTGGGTACTGAGAATCAAACTGAATCACATAGCAAGTTCTTTACCAATCAGAGCTACTGCCAAATGAGAGTTTTACAAAGAACACTCTTTTTTAAAAGTGATAGTTCATACCTGGGTGTGGTGGCACACGCCTTTAGTCCCAAAGGCTTGGGAGGCAGGGGCAGGCTGATCTCTGTGAGTTTGAGGCTAGCCTGGTCTACATGGTGTGAGCCAGGAGAGCCAGAGGTACACGGTGAGACTCCGCCTCAAAAAAGCGAACAAACAAAAAAAGTGATAGTCTATATCTTTAGTCTCGGCCCCCGAGAGGCTGGGGCAGGAAGACTGCTAACAGATTAAGGTCAGCTGAGCTGCAGAGTAAGACCCCATCTAAAAATACCACCAAAACAACAACAACACCAACAGTAAAGCCGAGTACTATTATTATTTTTTTCATATAAGTAAGGAAAACGAGGCTTAGAAAATGGGCGCCGGCCAGCTTCCAAGGCGGTGGTCAGCACTGGGGTATTGTCACAGGAACTTCAAGTTGAGCGCAGGCTGGCCGACAGAGGGAGAAACCCCTCACCTGGTCTCTACTGTTACCTCAGCCTCTGTAGGGACACAGGGGGAGGAATGAGGCATCAAAAGCCTGGGAGAAGAAGAGATTTTGGCAGCTTGGTGGAAGGAGGGGAGGCTCAAGACAGATACTTTTGAGAGTAGCAATGGCCTATGGACATGGGTGATGGGAACGAGGCAGGAGGAAGACCCACCCCTACCGCACTGGATCCCACACAGACCTGTGGAATCTGAGCAACCATACGATGATGCTTCAACATGTCGGAGACCAAGATGAGGCCCGTGTGTAGATCTGCCGCAGTCTGCAGGATTGCTGAAATCCTCACATGATGCAGGTACCTAGAAAGGGGCCCCTGAGAGCACAGGCGGCTAAAGGCTGGGAGATACGATGTGGTTAGGGATGGGCAGAGCCGGCGAATGGAAAGCGCCTCCCATTTCCCTGTAAGAATGACCACGGTGAGGCACTGGCGGCCCCACTGGGAGCCCAAGGAAGCCTCTGTGCCCGCATTAGAACCCCACTGCGGCTGCCACTTTGTTCCAAGGGTCCCAAGAGAGGACGGATGGGAAGTGCTGAGGCACGGGCGAGGGGGAGGGGGACGGGCAAGGGTGTGGCCCTCCTGTTCTTCATTGGGGGGGTTAGGACAAAGGAACACAGGCTGAAGACCTCTTCTGGGGTAGAATTTGAGCAGACAGAAGAAAAGTCCATGGAAACCTGAGAGAGAAGAACAACAACCTTAGGGAAAGAGCCAGGAAGGGAAAGGATCGTGAGCAGGGCCGTGAGGGGGCTGCGGGGATGACAGCTCTCTTTGGATCTCCCTTGTGACTAGTGCGGTTCTGTCCCCCTGAGCAGTGGTTATCTAACCTAAGACTCCACCCTAAGCGCTTAGAGGTTCTTTTTCCCACCGCTGAGTCTGGATCTCGCCTCCAGAGATCTAGACTGGGTTGAACAGCCCGATGAACCTGCATGGAGTCACTCTAGAGCGGCTCTCAAGCTCAGCAGATCACACAAGAAAAATGTCCTGGCTACAGGCAGGAAAACCACGACGTGTCGCCAGTACTGCGAGTGCCATGGACTCCCGGCGGCGGTGAAGAAAGGCTAGCTAACGAGGTAAAGAGGTAGCCAATATATGGCTGTTATTTAAACTAGAGAAAAAAATAACTTTGCGCCCTGACCTCTGGCGACCCCGACATGGCGTGTTACTTGCTAACCTTCTGTGTCCTCACAGTCCACGGCGACTGTGTGGAGTGCCACTGCCTGTGAGCGCTGGTAGGACATCAGTGTGTGCTCCCAGCTACAGCCCCATTCCTTGCCCAGTGCCTATCAGAAATCACACATATGAAACCCATCCAATTCTCTTTCTTTCTTGCTTGCTTGCTTGCTTTCTCTCATTCTTTCTTCCTTTTCTTCTCCTCCTCCTCCACGCAGGGTTTCATGAGATAGCCCAGGCTGGCCTCAAACTTGTGATCCTCCTGTCTCAGCCTCCCAAATGCTGTGATCATAGGTGTGTGCCGCCACACCTGCTGTAGAGGTCTTAGTCTCGACTCGACCCAGCGTGTACAAGTGGAAGGGAATCCAAGCAAGGTCAAACCATCTTCCTGCTCGGCAAACCCAAGTCCGAGATGACGCGCTTGACTTCCAGTGAAAACAAACATCCCGAAGGATGCTCCAGTGGTTGAACAAAAATGCTCCAGACCAAGACCAAGGGCTATCCAGGCCCCTGAACTACAAGGAGTTCTTGTTGGTTCTTGCCAAACAAGGATTGGACCCAAATCACCTGATTGGGCTCCGTTAAGCAGAACAGGGAGGGTCTCTAAGAAGGTGGGAGTCAGAACTGTGGATGGGAACGTTCCCTGGAGGAAAGCATTCCCTGGAGGGATGCTGACACACCAAGCGGACGAAGACGAGCACGCCAACCCTGCACACTCAGAGGCACATCTGCTAAAACAGGAGTAGACCAAGCAGAAAGCCCTCAGCGACTTGAAGGAGCCGGGAAGGGATCGCAGTAAGCAAAGGGAACTCTGGTTGAAATGACCAGACTTCCTCAGGGTTGCTCTCCTGAAGTTTAGCTAGGCTTGACCTACAGGATGGTGAAGAACAAGAAATCTGGAGAGGTGGTTCAAAGGACAATTTTGCTACTTAGTAGCTTTGCAACCACAGGCAAGTTTTCAGCTCCTCCCCGCCCCCCACCTCTGGTTTCCCGGCCTCAGGATGGAGATGGCAAGAGATTTTTGTCTCAGCCTTGTTTCTTGGGCGAAGCTGGATGATACAGTCAAAGCCCACAGCCCAGACACTGACACAGCGTCAAGTCTTAATAAGCATTAGACGGGATTGATTCTGGTCAACAAGCTATGATGGGGGAGGGGGAGCACACGACACCAGCAGACACTTTTCAAGGGGCTGGTGGGTGCAGGTGCCTGGGGAGAACCCCGAGCTAGTCCTTCAGGTTTAAAGGAAGCCGAACCTAGTCCCAAGGCGGACAACACTAAACAGCTTAAGCCAATTGATTTAAAAGTATCATAAAGGCAATGGGGGTGGGATATTTTTCACAACAGATGCCTATTTCTCCACCACTTCCTGAACCAACACAATGTTTCCAAGTAGAACTGTGTATAAGCGACATGCTGTGAACGGATGCTCACCCGGACGCCCTGCCTGCACTTCCACGTGATCCCACTTGCAACTCGACTGCAAAGCAGATACATAACTATCGCTATGATTCTCCAATCTAGCTGCACCCCGGAATCAACCGAGGATTTTTTTTCTCTTCTCTTTTTTTCTTTTGGAGGCGGGGTTTTGCCACATACCGTAGTCTGACCTGGAACTCTCCCCAGTGACTTTAGACTCTAAACTTCCTGTGTCAGTGGTTCTCAACCTGTGATTTGCCACCCCTTGGGGGGGTGTGGGGTAGGGGAGTGAAATGACCCTTTCATAGGGGTCATCTGAGACCATCGGAAGACAGATATTTATGTGACGGTTCTTAACAGTGGCAAAATTAGTTATGGAGTGGCAAAGAAAATAATTTTATGGTTAGGGGCCACCACGACACGAGGGACTGTATGAGGGTCGCGGCGTTGGGAAGGTTGAGGGCCACTGCTCTGAGGCCTTCCGACGCCTCCTGAAGGTTGGTGACCAGGGAGTGCTCTGGAAGATAAGCGTGGGGAGGGCCACGGCTTCTGTAGTGATACCCAATGCTGATTCACCAGTATAGAATGCAGGCCGGCACATTCCAGGCACGCCGTCCAATAAATATTTGTTAAATGACATCCAGTCATTTAACAAGAGATGAGACGGGGATGCGGGGTTGGGGTGAGGGGTTGGGGGGGAATGGACTCTAAGGGCCCCATCACCTCTAGCTGTGTTTGCACAGTTCTGTGAATCTGCATAGTTCCGTAAATGCTGTCTCTCTCCAATCTACAGTAAAACCCATGAAGTGGAGACTTCGTGTTTCACAACTTACCTTCCTAGCACTCAAAACAGCTCACCACGGCAAGCTCACAGGAACTCCCTACGGCAGGCACAAAGGTCTCCAAATCCAGACTTCATACCACCAGCATGGCGTGTCTGTTTTCCTCACATGGGGTAAAGGAATTTGAGAGAACCAAGTCCCAGGTCATAATGCAACTATCTGTTTAACTATTGGCCAGTCTCCCTCAACCAAGCGTCCACCTCCACTACCCATGGGACTTTGCTCTGAACCCCAGCACTCCATAAATACCTGTGGAGTGAATGGCCAACACCTGGTTAGGTGGGACTGATAAATGCCAGGGGTGTGTGGGGGGGGGGCCCTTCTGCACCTCTAGCTTGCCAAAAAAAAAAAAACCCCATATTCTCCAGCAGCTAAAGGGAAAGAGATGGAAGTGACCCACCAACAAAGCAAGTTACAAGAGAGTGTTCCTTAACTCTGCCGTGACAGGCACGAATCCATTCCTCCGGCCGGCCGGCTTCAGTGTGTGCAACCGTCCTGGTGCCAGCTCACCCGCAAGTCACTTCACTCGAGAAATTCCAAAGAAGGGTTTGCCTCTGATAAGACCCAGGAGGAAAAGTTTTATTGATTTATTTATATAGCGAGGGCTGCCAAGGTGGTTTGGCAAGTGCTCGTGTCAGCCTGGTTCAAGGGAGCTAGCTATGGCCATTGAGAGACTTTAGCTGGGAAGGAGGAAACGGTGGGGTTAGTTCCTCTACTGAAACAGGTGGCTAAGTCGGTCTCCCTAGTGAGTAATGGCTTCGCTTGTAAAGCCTGGTATTAGACAGGGCGCTGTGATCGTTACACGTTAGTGTCAGCTCTCCAAACAAATCTGGGGGTGGGCGTGGCATATTTCACATCTCCCTATTTTACAGTTACGGAGGAGTCCGTTCAGTGTCGTTTACTAGTGACCATGGTACCAGATTTGACTCCGTGTCCTCCTGTGATCTTTATGAAGGGCAGGGAACCGTGGTATGGCTTGTACTTATGATGAGCTACAGCCACACGGGTGTTTTCCCCTAAGAGAGACAAAGTACGCTCGGTGACAGCTCCATCTATTTCTTTTGCTGTATCTATTTACTAAAGTCCCTTCCCTTTGGTTTCCCATTCTCTCAGAACTCAGACTGCATTGGTTCGCACTTGCAAACCGTTCCTGAAGTACACACACAGAGAGAAACGCTCAGGGAGCTCGGTAAAGCCGCCCGTCCGTCGAGGCAGGGTGGGAAGGTTGTTCGATCATCTCATCTGATCAGACACCCGACCGCCTGGATCTTGACATCGTATCCCTCCAAGTCGGTTTGCCAGACGTCGTCGGAGAATCCCAGGGATACTCCAATGACGGCCCAGGGACGGGAGAAGCCAAGGTGTTGGGTGGGGGTGGGGCTGGGACCGGGGCTGAGAGACTGCCACCAAACCCGGGGCGGGGGACAACAGCAGGCAGCCGACTGGGGAAATTCAGCAGCTGCTGCCGGCAGGCCTGGTGTCCCTGCTGCCAGCCCAGTGATGAATGGAAGGCTAAGAAAAAAGAAAAAGCCAACAAAGGTGTCCCTAATCTCGACGCAGCTTCATTTCCCCCCTCCCTGGCTGACCATTGAGCGAGAATTTAAGCCTCGGTACCTTTTCTTTGGCAGACATTTGAAACTGAAAGATCCCGTTTCTTCCCAACTGGGAGATGTCACGGGTAGAAGCATCTAGGAGGCTGGGGGGGGGGAGGGGGCGGGGGGGAGAGCACGTGACCCTACACACTTGTCCTTTCTTTTTGTCCCCCCCCCAGTCTCTCAACCCATCTACTCTTCCCAGACCAGCATTTTTATAGAATGCTCTCCTCACCCAGTCGCTCAATGCCTATTCTGCCCTCCCCATCCTCCCACTATGTTATGTTGGTAAGAGGTTTCCTGCCTAGAAGCTAGAGGCTTAAATGGCTCCTATTCTGAGGTTAATTGATTTTTTTTCCCCCGAGACAGGGTTTCTCTGTGTAGCCCTGGCTATCCTGGAACTCACTCTGTAGACCAGACTGGCCTCGAACTCAGAAATCCACCTGCCTCTGCCTCCCAAGTGCTGGGATTACAGGCGTGTGCCACCACTGCCCGGCAAGGTTAATTGATTTAAAGAAAAAAAAATCATAGTTTTTCTCTCCCGCTATCACATTCTGAAACAGGGATTTAAGACAGGGAGAGGCGTGGCCTTCCCATGTGGACTCAGCACAGGTCCAGCTCTTCCGTCCTCTCCAGGGGGAGGTGCTCCCTCTTCAAAGAGCCAATTGTCGGAAACGCAGCTGAAGCCAGTTGTTCTTTAAGTGAGGTTGATTCCACTCATCTGGACCCCTGGCCTCGAGAGAGCCGAGGAAGGGGAGCTGAGAAGGTGCCTTGACGCGTGTTTTCAGCGAGCTCTTGACGCTACAGGGACAGCCACCAACCACTAGGTTAGCATTCCCTGACGAGGAGGCCGTCCAATCCTGGTCATGGAGTCTCCCTGAGGCGGCATGCTGGCTGGCCCCCTCTTGCTCTCACACGGTCAAGCCTGTCCGTCCTGCGCACCTGCACCTGACATGCCAGCCTTCCTGGTAACTAAGGCAACTCGGATTCTCTCTCTTCAAAAGGGCAGTGTTTCTCTCACGGCTACCTGGGACCCTGGGGGATTGGAAAATCAGGTCAGTTTGGCTAAGCCCTCTCCTAGAAGGGGGAGGGATAAGGACAGAGAGGAGCTGCCTTCTCTGTCACTCATTCCCTGGCTGGCAGATTTGCCCAAGCGACTTGCAAACAACTCCAGCCTAACTTGTCAAAGGGCTTCTGGTGGGCCTGACATAGATCAAGCCGGAGCAGGCTACTACTAAATAGATAGGGTATTGATTCGAGAGGCCTGCTTTGCTGGATAGTAATTCTGACTTCACCTTTCCAAGTTTCCCCACCTGAAGATGGGACGGTGATCCTATTGACCCGAGGAGATCCTGATACAAATGCTGGACCCACAGAGCAGCTTGAAGTTAAAACTCGACATGCAGTAGTCCTCACTATGGCTTCACACCTTGGTGGGCTCTTCGCACCCTGGTGGGCTTCCAAACCTCTTTTGTTTCTTCTTGTTGATCTCGAGTAGTGGCATGTCTTGCCACGGACACAAGATGTTCCTTTGCATAGTGGGGTGTTCATGGAATAGGACTGTCATGGTATTATATGGCCCAGGCTAGCAGCCTCAAACGCATTCTTCTTCTGCTTTAGCGTCCTGAGGGCTGGGATTACAGGGGTGTTCCATCCTGTCCGGCTAAGCTGAAGTCTGGATGCCGGTAGAAAACGCTCTCGGACAGCTAGCATACATGCATTCGTGTGGCAAGTGCGAGCAAGCAAGGTCTTCCAGCTTTGGGCAAGCTCCACAGCAGACTGGTGACACTCCCACCTAAGCACGGGTGTCAAAATGTAAACTTGGAACGTGACAACAGTCAAAAATGTTCCTAAATCCGCGTGAACCAATAAAAACAGTAATTCTCGCCTGATGGCTAGCCTTTCACTGCTCCACCCATCACGAATTCCCAAGACGCTGCATGCAATGGCAGACATGTGCTTGGCTAGCACAGCCAAAAAAATGATTATGAAGAGCTCACCAAATCACCATAGGTTAGGAGACCCTGAAACTGGTATCTAGGGAAAAGTTTTTCCACGAGAGAAAGAGGAGCAACGACCTTTACTCAAGGCTGAAATTGATTTGCTGTGTGACCTTGGCTAAGTCACTGGTCCGAGTTTCGTCAGTGAAATCAGAAGCCTGGATCAGAAAGGTCCATTCCCAACTGCACAGCTGGGTGGAGACCCAGCCTCTGGTTGATTTAGAAATCTCACAGGTACTTTTCCTAGCAAAAGCTGAAGAAATGACATTTTTTTTCCAGTGCCTTCTGCATGCCGGGCTCTATGCTGACCAGCCGCCCTGCCTGCTTCTGCTGCTTCAGATCACACAGCCTCCTTTGGTGGTTTGTGTGTAACTCCTCGTGCAAAAACCAAACAAATAAAAAACAAACAAACAGGTAAAACCAAGGTGCAGAGAGGATGTGGACATTTGGCAAGGTCACTAGAGGCCAAGTGGCAGACCCAAGATTCCACGATCAAAACACCCACCCCTGTTTCCATTATCTGTACCTGCCACCTGGTTGACCATGGCCACATCAGAATGGCCACAGGTAAGTGAAACTGTTCCTGGATCACTTCCATTTCCCAAGGCCAAATTCTTTCCACAGTGGAGGTAGAGATCCTAAGTCAGCAAGTCAATGTGGGCTGGAAGCCAAAGTGTGAGTTCCACCCTAACACACTACAACCAACCAACCAACCAACCAACCAATCAAATAAATAAACAGGAGGGGTTGGAGAGGTAGATCACAGGTCTAGAGCACTGGTTGCTCTTCCAGAGGACCCAGGTTCAATTCCCAGCACCTCACGTGACAGCTTACAACTTCTATAATTAAAGTTCTAAGGGAGCCAACACCCTGAGGCAGACAGACCCCCCAAAAAACCAATGCACATAAAAATAAAAATAAAAAAAATTAATGTAAAAGTAAATAAATAAATAAATAAATAAATAAAAATAGGAAAAACAGGTGCTGTCTAGATTCAGCCTGTCTTAACATTCAGATAGTTTTGCGAACACCGAACACCAAGTGACGCCGCCTGAAGCAGTAGCTCAGTGGTAGAGCATTGGCACAGCCATCCTGAGGCCCAAGGTTCGATTCCCCAGTGCTATTAAAAATTAGGAAGTACATAAAGATGCGTGGCTTCACTGAATTTCATCTCCTAGAACCTCAGCGAACTCAAATCCCAGGGAGGCTCTACGGCACTGAAAACCCGTGGAAAGCTGTCTCTCAGTTGTCCCCCTGAACACAGCAAATGCTCAACCGTGATCTGCTCACCACCAAACGGAGGGCTCAGGGAGGGTGACAAGCAGCTTGCAAGTTTCTCTATGGCAGGAGTTATAAGCCGGGAGTTCACTGGACCCAGAAATTATGTGCAGAAGCCCTCATTTACGCGTGGGCTTCCACTGGCCTAAGAGGGCCTAGAAGAAGGCTTTCAACTACTATAGACTTAAGCGCCTACAACAAAAATTATTTCTGAATAGGTTGATAAAACATTGGCCGTTTGACAGTGGTATAGGAGACAGTTGAGTCCCGGGCTACTGGACTTGTTACTGGACCCCCAAAATGTTCAGAGTTCCCAGGGAGTCCTGCAAGGTCTGAACACCAGGGAAGCAGGCTTCAGGAATCTTCTCTGTAGAGCCAGTCCCCATGCTCCAGTCTTCCTGGGTGAACAATCGGAGCACTTGTTTGTACATACCACGAAGCTGAACACAGCAGGAGGCTGGTCCTCCTCGGCTGGCAGCTTCCAGAAGCACCTACGTTCAGATGCAAAAGGCAACCAGATCTAAGGGGGCGTCCAGGTATGACCGGCGGCACCTGGTTCTCTGGGGACCCGCCCCTCCCCTGATTGGCCTCGACTTGGGTAAAGCCTGGGTGCTACTGCAGCCTTTGGCCCAGTGGGCAGGGTCCAAGCTGCCCACTGGACCCTCTCCCGTTGTTGGGACAACCGTCCTCAGGAATTCCAGCCTCCCGGTCTTCGCTGGGTGAAAAGGGGAGAGAGCTGGCAGCGCTGGCTGCTTGGCTGCTCTTCCAACCCCCCTGGTGAAAGGGGGAACTGAAAACTGGATTCTCTACCCCCAGCAGCCACACGGACAGCACACAAAACAGCTTAGTCCCAGAGGGCGGAATGTGCCAAGACATTCTTTAGGGTTGGTAACCGGAGACACTATTTTGTCCTTGGTGGCTGAGAAATCCCTTTTGCCAACTGAAGGACCATTTGACTTACTTCTTTGAAATTCAGGGGAATGGGCGGGCATGGCTGTGGTGTGCGGAGCTCAGATGCACACACACTCTTAAGGAGTGGGATTTTTCTCAAATATGTTTTTTTCCCTTTGTTTGTTTTTACAACATTAACTAGTTATAGAGGTGTAACTACTCTGGTAGAATTTACCTCTCCTCCCTAACCCCTCACATAACCCCTGCAGCTCTTTTAAGCTTTGTTAAACTGCCCCAAGCTTATGCTTCTGAGCTGTCCCTATCCATAACTCCTTCTCTCTCATAGTCAGCTGGGGTATGGAGAGACAGGAAGGTGGAAATCATAGCCCTGGGAACACTGAGCCAAATGCTCCCACCGCCCACGGGAAGCACTCAGACCTCACCAGGTTAAGCAATGAGCCCATGCCACATAGGCAGGGTTAAAAAGGCGCAACCCCTAACCAGGTGTACAAGAGGTTCCAAAGATGGAGAAGCTGCGCGGCCCCAAAACTCTCAAAAGCTACAAGAGCGGTCCCCAGCCCCAAACCCAAGCTCAGGGACTTCGTAGAAACCCAGTGCGGGCAGGGAGAGGAGGAAGGACAAAAGTAAAGCCCTTGAGCAGCTCCATCAAGCACTGTCCAGGCTGTGACTTCCCACCAAGGCAATCTGCTTAGATGTAGAAGCTGCTCCGGCCTGGCCTGGTGCAGAAGGTGATTCACAGTAAGTAGTCTAGTCAACGTAGAATTGTATCTTTTTAAAGATTCTTTTCTATGAATGGCAACACATATCGCTACTTTCCCATTAGTGAAAAACGTTACATTTTTTTTTTTAATGAGTAGAGCTAAGGCAAGTATTAAACAATAGTCCAGTTCGATATACCAGAAAGGCACAAATGTGGCACGCAATTCTACAACCCCTGTGTATTATCTTCTACTCAAATCAGTTCTTGGGAAGCTACCCACTTGCCCTCTTCTGAGGGCAATGGATGACTGGTATTTTTCAAGAAGTTGTCTATGCTGTATTATTCTCTCAGAGGCCACGGGTCGCCATCAAGGCTGGCAAAGCAGCGCTCACCCACAAACACACCACACCACCCTGGGCTCGGCTGCAGGGACTCAGGTTGTAGAACACATAAGCTTGAGGTTGTTTTGCTCTAAGGGGTAACAAGCTGCCAGACTCCCCAACACGGTTACAGAGCCCCCTGGGGTACCTCGCTCTGAGAGGTCTGGGGAAGAACAAGGTTAAAAGGCAGAGCACACATTAAGGTCAACTTAGTAAGGGGAAAGAGGCAAACACTAGGAGCAAATCACATCTCTGGGTTCCAGATTTTCTCTTACATTTAAAAAAAGGGGGGGAGGGGAAATAAGCTGGGTAACGTGGCACTCACTTTTAATCCCAACCCTCTGGAGGCTGAGGCAGGGAGATCTCCAGGCTAGCCATAGAGGCGGGTAAGACCTTACTTATCTCAAAGATCCAAAGTAAATGAGCAATAAACAACCACACAGGGGAAATTGGAGTTGAGAATTGGTGAGATGGCTCAGCTGCTGGCCGCTGAACCTGACCCCTGAGTTTGACCGACAGAGGCTGTAAGGCGGAAGGAGCTAATGGACTCTTACAAGCTGTCCACTGACCTCCACGCGCTCGCGGACACACTCTTAAACATGCATGCACACCGTCATTAGACACATACACACACACACACACACACACACACACAGAGGAGGGCGGGGTGGAGTGTGGCACATGGGAAGGAACTGGGCTTGCGTTTTCTATAAACTTTACAACTTTTGTGGCTCACCCTGTAGCCCTGGCTGGCCTGTCTTTCTAGCTTCCAAGTTCCCATTATTACTCCTTCCTTTCCGAGCAAACCGTTAATCAGACACAAAGGGAAACTGAGGCCAAAAGACCAAAGCAGCCCGTCTAACGCTCCGAAGTATTAATTTTTTTTCTTCCAAATTACGTGAAGACTATTGCTGAACAAGGAGTAGGAGCTCAAGAAACGATGAACGAACGAATGAATGAATGAATGAACTCAAGAGAAAGTGAACTCATTGCTTTCTCCCTTTCCCCCCTCTAACCCTTATCTTGCTGTACACCCCATTCCGGACTTCTCAGATCCCCTCACCCGGGTGGCTTTGCCGGCACCAAACCCCCAAGGTCACAGACCAGGTGAAAATTTAACATTCCTAGGACCCTTTGGCCACACACCTTCTCGGCAAAGGACGACTCGCCTCCTCCCAGGGCAGATGTGGGCCAGGCGTGAGTAGCTGAAAGTGGGAAGGTGTCTGGGATGCAAAGACTCTACCTGCCTCAGTAAAAAGACCGAGCTACGTTCACCCAGCAGGGTGCCCACCAAGGTCAGGATTGCGGAGCCTCTGGCCCCAGAAGGAAGAAAGGGAGGAGAGGAGGCGAGGGGGCAGGCAGGGCTTTGCCGGAGGCCTCTCACCTCTGTCTGCATCCTAACAGCCTCCAACTTGCTGCGAGATTCCTGGAGAACCAGTCTCCCTCTTTTGCCCTCCCCCTCCTTCCCCTCCCACCTCCGGCTTCCCCAGACTTGTTCCAAAGCTTTTCTCGGCAGCCAACGAAGCACCTGTCAAGAGCTGCTTTCTCTACGCCAAAGTGAATGTCCTTCCTTCCAGAGACCCGTAGACTCCCTCCTACCCCTCCGTGCCAGAACCACCCATCTCAGCCAAGGGAGTCCCCAGGGAAGATTCGCTTCACCTGGCCTGATCTTGACTTTCAGCCTGGCCAGACCTCGCTTTCGAAAGGGGTCTGGGGCCCTGCTAGAGCTTAAGGTCAAAACTCTGGGCAGGTGCCACTAGGGCCTAAGTCCTCCACCTGGGGCTGGCTGCGGGCGGTCCGCTTGGCGTCCGCCCCTCTCTGCAGCTCTTTGGTCAGGAGTACAGCTCAAGGAGGGGTGAGGGTGTGGAGGGGGCAAACTAAGACCTGTTAAGAGACACGCAGAGGTTCTCCCCCCCCCCCGCCCCCAGCACACCAAGGGCAGGTGCGGCCCAGGCGCGGTGCCCGGTCCGGGTCGGAGCACTCCGGGTCCTACCTGTCCCGCGGGTCGATCCAGCTGGTGGTGCGGTTCCTGTGATCTATGTAGTAGACCTTGCCGTCAAAGTCGCGCGCCTCCTCCCAGCCCTCCGGCAGGGGCAACTCCGGCCGGGGCATCTTCCCGAGCCTGGCCCGCGCTCCCCCATGCAGCTCGCGGCCGCCACGGGGCTCAGCGGCTCGGGCCGGCCGCTTTGGGTCCAGGCAGCCGCCGAGGCAGCATGATCGGGGGGTGGCGCCCACGGATCGGGGGCCCTAACGGGGGCCGGCCGGAGTGGCGCCTCTGTCCATGCGGCCCTGCGGCCCCAGCCCCGCGCCGCCCGCCTCTCACGCTGCCATGTGCGCCCGCCGCGGCGCCCAGCCGGCCCGAGTACGCGGCCAGCCAGCCGGGAGAGCGGCCCGAGCCGCCGCCTGCTTGCCCCTGTCGCCGTGCGCTGCGCTCCACACCGCCGCCGCCGCCGCCCGCAGCCTCTGCCGGAGCCCCGCCGCGCGCCCCGAGACTTCTGCCTCCGCCAGGTGTGGCTCCGGCGGTGCAGGTAACAGCGCTGCCCCGGAAACGGGAGGCGGAGCGCCGGGCTCCGGGGTTCCCGGGTCTCCTCCCCGCGCCCAGCGCGGCGAGGGCGGGTCCTAGAGTCCGAGACGCGCCCCCTCGTGGGACAGTCCCAATCGCCGACCACCCCTGTTCTGCCCCAGGAGGCTAGGCTCTCTCTACGGCTAGTGTCCAGGCTCTTGGCGCATGTGGCCCCAAATCTTGACACACCCTGTTTTTTTTTTTTTTTTTCTGTGATTGAGAATCAGGAGTCAGGAAAGAAGTGGTTAAGTGAAAACATTCTTGCAAATCGGCGAACATAAGTTTTCCAGGATCTCTCGTCCCTTCCCCCCAGCACTCACACCATCTGTCTCCCTCCTATTCGATTCTCCCCGTGTTGTTTCAACCCTCTGCTCCGTGATTTGCAAATGTATTTCCTTAGGGTCCCTAAAATTAGGAAGGCTATGGATCTGCTTCCCTAAGAGGACTTCCAGCCGGTGGCAAAGGAAGAGAAGGAAGGAGGAAGGACATATTTTGCCAGTCATAGTGAAGTGCACCTGTCTCTCAGCTACTCAAGAGGCTGAGGAAGGATTACTTAAACCCAGAAGTTGCAGGCTGAGTCAAAATAGCCAACACAGGGGGAAAAATAAATAAATGAATGAATGAATGAAGAAAAGAAAGAAAGAAAAGAAAACGCAAACCCTTAAACAAGAATAAGTAAATGTCTTGAGACACTAACAATATTGAATTAAGGGACAAAGGAAGATGGAGCCACCCAGTCAGGAATCCTCCGGCTTTGCCCTGCCTGTTCCCTCTTAGGTCCGCTGTCGTCCCCACCCCCAACTCAGTGCAAATTTAACTCCGCCTGAGGCAGGAGGACTGGAAGAATGAAGTCCAGTGCCTTGTCAGAATCCCTGAATGTGGGGAGTAACCAGGCAACTCCCTGTACTGTGTGGGGGGAACCCCTGTGTGGGGCTTCAGCTCCTTTTGACAGACAAGGCGTTTTAGGGTGGGCTCCCCGGGTCTCAAGGCACTGGGGAACAGGGGTGACTGGAGCTCCTCCTCCAGTCCATCAATATTACGCTTCGAAGCCAGGGATCTCAGATCTCAGGGAGCTCCTCACCACCCAATGGCTGGAGAGTTATCCCTTCCTCTGGACTTCCTCCAATGGGCCAAAGCCCTCACAATTATAAATACTTCTAGCTCCTTCCCTCCCCACCCCCCTTTTTTCCTATGCTGTCAAGAGATCAAACCCAGGGCATCACCCTTGTCAGGAGAGCATCCTCACTAGACTCTACCCCAGCAAACCATCCAGTTTGTTGTGAGTTTTTGCCTTGGAGAGATCACTCTGGCTGGCCTTGAACTGTGGGTCTCTCCCCTTCCTACCTCGGCCTCCCAAGTGTTGAGATTACAAACGTGACGCACCATTTCCAACACTTGCTGACATGCGGCGAGGCTTGCATTTCCATGTGTGATCTCAGTTCATCGTCACGACAAAGCCCTGGGATAGGATAGTGTATACTTCTTCCCAGAGATGAGGAAACGGAACGGCAAGACCCACAAGACTGCCAGGGATGGGGCTAAGAAGAGACACGAGCCTCCTAGCGCCAGTGAAACTACTGGTCCACTGTTAATCCTTCATTGTATTTATAGCTGGGTTCGGAATACTTTTTAGATTCTTGCTCTACAGCCCAGGGTAGCCTTGAGCTCAGCCTCCTTCTGCCTCTCCCTCCGAGGGGGAAAAAAAAATGTGATAACGTAGAGGCCCTTCAACTTGTTGAGAAGAGCAAAATGGAGTGAGAAAGATAAGGGATTAAGCCATCACCAAGGGGTCCGCTTGGAACACTCTGCCTGAAGACCAGCACACTTTTATAAAGTGCGGCTCAACTGAACTATTTTCTGCTAAAAAACACAAACAACCTGTCTTCCTCAGGGTTTCTATTCCTGCACAAACATCATGACCAAGAAGCAAGTTGGAAAGGAAAGGGTTTACTGAGCTTACAATTCCACACTGCTGTTCATCACCAAAGGAAGTCAGGACTGGAACTCAAGCAGGTCAGGAAGCAGGAGCTGATGTGGAAGCCATGGAGGGATGTTTCTTCTTCTTCTTCTTCTTCTTCTTCTTCTTCTTCTTCTTCTTCTTCTTCTTCTTCTTCTTCTTGTTTTGCTTTGTTTTGTTTTTTGAGACAGGGTTTCTCTGTATAGCCCTGGCTATCCTGGAACTCACTCTGTAGACCAGGTTGGCCTCAAACTCAGAAATCCACCTACCTCTGCCTCCCAAGTGCTGGGATTAAAGGCGTGCGCCACCACCGCCCATGGGCGGAGGGATGTTTCTTACTGGCTTGCTCCCCCCTGGCTTTCTCAGCTCTCTTATAGAACCCAAGAATACCAGCCCAGGGATGATACCACTCACAAGGGGCCCTCCCTGCTTTGATCACTAATTGAGAAAATGCCCCACAGCTGGATCTCATGGAGGCACTTCCCCAACTTTCTCTGTGATAACTCCAGCCTGTGTCAAGTTGACACACAAAACTAGCCAGTACACAACCCATGTCTTTTCCTTCTTGAAAAGTATGCTTGGCTGCTTATGACACATCCAGTTGGTGTGTGTGTGTGTGTGTGTGTGTGTGTGCCTGCCTTATTTTCCAAGCTTCCTGGATGAATGTGCTGTAGGCCAGATGCCTACCGCCTGGCATTTTCCAGTGGCTTGTCCCTCTATACCTTTAGACTATGCCTCGGAACAGGAATTGGTTTCTTAAAGCTTAGACCTTCGGGTGCCAGGCTATCTCCCAGAAGCTGCAAGCAGGGTGATGTAATCTACAGACGGTGGCCTGCCCCCCTGCAATGCCGTGGTGAATCATCTCCAGGCATTCAGAGGTCCAGGGCATGCATGCCAAAGGTAAAAACCTGCTGAGCCTTGTGATTGGTTGAACTGGTTGTTATTCTACAGGTGACTGAACCGCAGGAATCCGAACTGAAGACAAGCAGCCTTCCTGGCCTTCTTCCTCTTAGGTCTCTCTGACTTACAAACTGAAGTCAAGGGTGTGGATATCTTTGGGGCTGAGCAGCGATTACAAGCCTCACCAAGTCTGCAGACTGTTAGGTAGCTCCAGGGAGACAAACACCACGGGTTGTCATGATCTTAAAGCCAGTGTTCACGGTAGCGACAAAGAAAAGCCATTTTCCACACATGTCTTCAGAGATGGGGCAACATTTCATGGGATTGAGGAGGGGAAGTTGAGGGGGGGAAAGATAGGGAGGGATGCTCACTGGGTAAGAGCTTAAACTACTTTCTAATGAATCTACGGATTCATTCCCAGCACGCTCATCTGGCAGTTCATGACTGCCTCTATCTCTTGTTCCAGGGGATCTGACACCTCTGGCCTGAAGGTACCAGCAATCGCATGTACACAAACACACAATTTAAAAAAACAACCAATAAAGTAAATGTTAGGAGGAATGCTGGAGAAACAGAGGGAGAGAGAGAGAGAGAGAGAGAGAGAGAGAGAGAGAGAGAGAGAAAACCAGCTATCTCAGAAGTGGTTTCCTACTGGCATCTGCATACTTTAAGGGGCTAGAGGCTTGGAGAACCCCTCCCGGGATTTGCCTTCCCGCTCCATGACTGTTCCTCCCTACCTCATGCTGTCCGATGACCCACATGTCCCGGAGAACACACACTGAGCCAATAACATCCCCTGTCTTCAGTCATGCGTTACCTGAGGTTCATAATCGTGCCCTGGAGTTGGTGGTTTCAAGGATGAGAAAATACATTCAAAGCCAGAGAGAAAGTCTGGGTAGAGGAAACTTTGGCAACAGGAGAGTCCAGGCAGAAGACCTTTCTAATTTACC
The DNA here is from genome assembly GCA_964023405.1 of Apodemus agrarius. Taxonomy (NCBI): domain Eukaryota; kingdom Metazoa; phylum Chordata; class Mammalia; order Rodentia; family Muridae; genus Apodemus; species Apodemus agrarius. The sequence continues at coordinate 20,158,984 of OZ030015.1, forward strand.
TCTGGATAAATTGGAAATACAGTGCTGCAAAACAAGCTGCCCCCCCACCCACCCCCCACCCCCGCCCCAGTCTAAGCCTTCTTATTTTCCAGAAGAGAAACAGTTTCTGTGCCTAATGAGTCCAGCCCTTATTCTTACTGGTTCCATTCCACAGAACAGAACTGAGACTGGGAAAGGCAAATACTGTCTACTAATAGGACCCAGGTTCCAAGAGTCGGCTTTCAGTGAGGTTTTTTGGTTTTGTTTGTTTGTTTGTGTTTTTTGGTTTTTTGAGACAGGGTTTCTCTGTGTAGCCCTGGCACACACTCTGTAGACCAGGCTGGCCTCAAACTCAGAAATCCACCTGCCTCTGCCTCCCAAGTGCTGGGATTACAGGCGTGCGCCACCACACCCGGCTGTTTGTTTTTTAGAGATCTTATGTCGCCCAGACTGGCCTCAAACTCACTCTAAGTGAGGAAGACTCTGAATTTCTGCTCCTTCTGCCTCCACCTCCTGAAGTCTGGGATCACAAGCATGTACACCTCACTGCTACCACCTCCTCCTAGGGCTTCCTGCAAAACACTCTCTCAACTGAGCTCCTTCCCCGTCTGTCTCTCCGGTGGGGTTTTCACTCTTGGGTTTCCAACAGAGCCAGAGACCTAGAAAAGAGAACCGTCAGGCTCACAGTCTGGTGGTTGGAAGGAGTGGGGTAGTGTTTCTAGCATAGACCACTCCTTGAACTCCTGCGTTTATTTTGTTGTGTGTCAGTTTGGAGTGAGAAAGCCCTGGGTATTTGGGAGGGTGGGTGAAGTCAAGACCACAGCCCAGCCTAAGACAGCGGAGGGATCTGAATTCTAAGCTGAGGTTACATACACCTCCTCCTCCACCGGAGCTGCCATCAAGACCCACTTCAGGTGTGTGTGTGGAGAGAGAGAGAGAGAGAGAGAGAGAGAGAGAGAGAGAGAGAGAGAGAGAGAGAGAGAGAGAGGATTTAACAAGTGGAGAAGCAGGGCATTTTCTCTCCGTAGTGCCAGCCTCCCTCCCCAGTTCCTGTCCTTCCTGCTTTTTGTCATTAACTGGACTGGATTTCTCCCACACCATTGGCTCTCCTGGAGCTGGCCGGACAGGTTGCATCCATCCCGTTTCCAACTGTCTCATCAAAGAGTCCTCTGGGGCCTGGGAGTTGTTATGTCTTTCACCGGGGAGGAAATGAATTATGCACTGTAGGAGGCGGAGATGAAATCGCGGTTTCAAGGGGTGGGCGGTGCGCAAGGAGAAAGCCAGCCTGAGAGCAGAGGGCGGGAACTGGCGCACAGAGTGCAGGCGTGCTCTCTTCCACTCCTACCCCAGCAGCTCGAGCGGAGCCCTGGTGGGAAATGGGGGTGGCGCGTGAGCGCAATAACTAGCGGGCTGGCTGTGAGTCCCCAGGGTATTTATAGCTCTCCATCGCCATGGTACCCAGAAGCTTAAATTAAACTCTTAGCCCAACCGCTAGAGATGCTGGGAGCGGGCTGCTCTTTACCTGCACACCTTGCAGGGTCTGACACTGAATCCTCAGAAACGTAGCCAGGTGAAATTAAGCCAAGCACAACTTCACCTGAAGTTGAGTGTTACAAATCACGCAGCAAGAAGGATGTAGGGGCGTGGTTTAAACCCAGATAACCTGTCTCCACTAGGCGGCTGGGTGGAGCCCGCCGGAAACAAACAACAAACCCTATCTGAAAGTTTTCTTCATCTTGGTGGGTGTGTGATGTGTGACACTGTGCCACCTCACTGGATTTTTTTTTTTTTTGAGGTAGCCTCTGTCTTTGATCTCGTTGTGCTATCGCCTCTGCCTCCCAGTTGCTCAGATTAATAAAACCGTGGGCTATTAATTGTTCATAGAATCTAGAACCACCTGGGAAGGAAGTCTTATAACAAGGAATCATCTAGATTAGGTTGGCCTGTGGGATTGTCTTCGAGGGGTGGTCTTGGTCGTCTTTTTTGTTTGTTTTGTTTTGTTTTTTTGAGACAGGGTTTCTCTGTGTAGTCCTGGCTGTTGGCTGTCCTGGAACTCACTCTGTAGACCAGGCTGGCCTCGAACTCAGAAATCCTCCTGCCTCTGTCTCCCAAGTGCTGGGATTAAAGGCATGCGCCACCACCGGTCTTGGTCGTTTTAGCGGAAGTAGGAGAGCCTGCCTGTTATGGGCTGTGTCTTGAAGTAGGTAAGCTTAGAGCGTGAGCTCAGCACTAACGAATAGGAATTTTTTGGGTTCCCTGGGCTCTTGACTGTGATTAGCTGTTTCAAGCTCCTGCTTTGGCTTCCCAGCCGTGACCGACTGTCATTTGGACCTTAAAGCAGAAAAATAAGTCTTTCCTCCTTAAAGTTATTTCTGTCACGGTGTTTCATCATAGCAACGGTAATGAAACTGGAACAAAGAGCTTGGCTCAGCCCCGAGACGTGAAGTTCTTTTAAGGGCAGGTATTATGGTTTAGATATAAAGTGTTCCGGCCAGGTGTGATGGCACACCCCTTTAATCCAGGCATTTAGCAGGCAGAAGCTGGTGGGAGGGAAGTCTGGTCTACATAGTGAGTTCCAGGTCAGCCAGGGTCACACAGTTAGACCCTGTCTCAAGTGTAAACAAGCAAGGCATTCCCACCCCACCCCTACCCATAAGGCTTAGTCCAGATTTGGGGGTGCTGCCGAAGGCAAGTGGAGCAAGACTGGGGTGATCAATTCATCAATGTGCTCATTCGTTGATGAATTCACTCTAAAAGGGCTTAGTTGGAGGACGTCGGTCACTGGCAGGAGAGGGGCTTCAAAGAGTATATCTTGTTTCAGACCCCTTTTGTTTCGTTCTTCCTTCCTTTCTTTCTTCCTTCCTTCCTTCCTTTCCTATGCCTCAGCACAAACCTAAGAGCAGTGGAGCCAGTGCCCCTGCGCTGAACAGTCTGTACCCATGAGCCAGAACAAATCCTTTCCTTTCTCAGGTGTTTTATCACAACAAGAAGAAACCGTTGAACGCATTAGGTCTCTTGGCTTCTTCGGCTCCTATGACTTTATGACCTTTTTGGTTTTGCTTCCTGTGCACCAGACAAGATGTTGTGACATGTGGCTGGTTTCTAGACTGGTCTTGTGGAGCTCACAGGTTAACGGGGGTAGGCTGCATAATAAAGTCCATAAGCAGCTGCAAATTGTTATAAAGGAAGAAGAGGATTCTGAAGGCTTGTACAGGGTGGGGATTGGCTGGGGATGGACATTAGACGGGACAAGAAGTGGAGGACATGATAAAGAGGTGACCCTGAGGCAGAGACCAGCAATGTGGAAGCCCAAGAGTCTACATCTAGAGCAGTGGCCCTCAGCCTTCCTAACGCTACAGCCCTTTAATACAGCTCCTCACGCTGTGCTGACCCCAAGTATAAGTTCATTTCCACTGCTACTTCATAACTGTAATTTTGCTGCCGTTATACACCATAAAGCAAATACCTGTGCTCTCCAATGGTCTTAGGCAACCCCTGCGAAAGGGTTGTTTGCCTGCCCCACCCCCCAAAAGCAGTCAGCACCCACAGATTGAGAAAAGCCTCTGTCCCAGACTAAGGGAACAGACGTGCAAAGGAGCCAAGGATGGAGTGTGACCACCGTGTCAAAAGAGACCCGTGTGTACCACTCTGGGAACCATTGCTGGGTGTTCTCTGTGAGAAGTGGGTTCTCACGATGCTCAAGGCTTCCTATGCAATCACCTCTACCCTCACTCTGACAACCAGAGTCTGCCCCTCCGCCTTAGGTCAGCTGCTGTGACCTCAGAGATCCGATATAACCTCGCAATCTTGTGACCCGTGTTTGTTCTGACTTTCAACTTTTGAAAATCTGGTCATAGTCATATGCCTTGGTGTGGATCTCTTTCTGGTCCTCTTGTTTGCAATTCGCTTAGCTGCCTAAAGCTGTGATTTTTATGCTTCCCATTTGAGCCATTATTTGAACCTTTGTACATTCCCCCCACACTCTATTTTTTTTTATAGACAGAACCAGGGGTTCCCTCATCCCTCTCTTCCTCGGAGTCTTACTATGTGACCCTGACTGGCCTTGAACTTGCGACCCTTCTCCTTCCAAGGGTTGGGATTCTCGTCATGCATCAAGACACATAGTCTCTGTCTGTTGTTTATATTAGGTGATCTCCATGGTTCTATTTTCAAGTTGATTCTTTTTCTTTTTTCTTTTTTTTCCTTTTTTTTTTTTTGTGGTTTTTGGAGACAGGGTTTCTCTGTGTAGTCCTGGCTGTCCTGGAACTCACTCTGTAGACCAGGCTGGCCTCGAACTCAGAAATCCGCCTGCCTCTGCCTCCCAAGTGCTGGGATTACAGGCGTGCACCACCACTGCCCGGCTGATTCTTTTTCTGCCCTGCCTCCTGTTTCTGGACTAGAGAGCAGAGGCTTTGGTTGGCGCCCTGAAGAGAACCACTGGGGCTGCAGATTGGCTCTTTCCAGTGCCCAGCCTGGGGCATGTAAAAGGAAAACTACTGAGGGAATTGGCCACGGTGTCAGTTCTCAGACTGAGAGTCCTTCGCAGCACCTTCTAGATTCTTCTCGTATTTGTTCTACATGTGATGTCCGGAAGTTTTTCTTTAATGGTGAGAGGTATAGAGGAAGCCGGAGGCCACTCCTTACTGGGAACCAACGAAGCTCAGTGTGTCTGCGTTAGGATTCACTCTCCACTTCTCTGCTCCCCTACCAGCTCATGGTCCTTACAGTCATGTAGGCGGGAAACATCCGAATTCTGGATCCTGCCTTGGTGGCTTCCCTGCATCTAGTCCTCCTCTGTGACCCAGTTCCTAACTCAAGCTCCTTTATCTGACCATTTCAATGATCAACTATGTCTTCACCATCTTTATCCTTCAGTAAACCTCGTTTTTATGTGTGTGTGTGTGTGTGTGTGTGTGTGTATGTGTACATAGATGTTTAACGAGGGGTGGTGGCGGCACACACACCTTTAATTCCAGGACTCAGAACGCAGAGGCAGGTGGCTCTCTGAGTTCGAGGCCAGCCTGGTCTACTAAGTTCCAGGACAGCCAGGGCTACACAGAGAAACACTGTCTCAAAAACAAACAAACAAACAAACAAACAAATGCAAACAAAAAAACCCAAAAGTATGTGTGTGTGTGTGTGTGTGTACACACACACACACACACACACACACACACACATATATATATATATATATATATATATATATATATATATATACCTTTTATATGTTTATGTATGGATATTACAAATGTGTGAGTATATACTACATGAGTACAGGTGCCTACAGCAGAGGGCAAAACTGGACTTAGGTACCCTAATAGAGCAGCAAGTGCTCTTAACCCCAGAACCAAGAGATCTCTCAGGTGCAGGCTAGTGTTCCTAGCACCTGAGAGACTTGCAGCTGAGATCCTTTGGCAGTGCTAACAATGCCACTGGAAAGCGGCCCTCATGAATGCACCGTCCAGTGAACCACAGGTCAGGGGCTGCTGGCCCTGGCCACCGTCTCCATGGTAACTATGCCTCCTCCGCTCCCCTGTACCGTGAAACTGTGCATCCTTCATGCAGAGATTCTCCAGCTGAGATGTGGCGTCCTCCTCTGCCACCTGAGGTCATCTATGGAGCTGTTCTGGCTTCAAGAGAAAAAAAAAGTCCCTTTCCACCTTCCTCTCTTGGACCACAAAGTTCAGCGAAGACAAGTTTCTTGGCTTTTGAGTTTTTCTTTCCTTCTTCCCATAGATTGACCTCTGAGGACAGGCTTATGGTTATTTTAAGGTGGAAGAGACTGTACCCTGGTCAGGGTCCAGGGCCTGTTGTCACTACTTTTGGGCCATTTTTTTTCCCCTGCTTGTAGAAAGCAGATGGTTTTAGTCTGTTGGAAGAATTAGGAGCCCATATGCCCTTCAAAGAAACAATTTGCCCATCTGTAGTAAGGAATGAGAATTATGCAGTTTCCAAGGGTCCCGCATGAAAGGAGTTTTGTGTTTTAGTTTGAAGTGTCTTCCACAGCCCTTTATCTTTCTTTCCAGAACTATGGGAATGTTAGAAAGAAGCCAAATATAATATGGGACCCACTAGGGATCCTGGATTACTTCACACACACACACACACACACACACACACACACACACAGAGGATGAACAGCATTCTAGAGTGTATTGACCAAATTGGGATGCAGACTACATTTTGGGTGGTTGTCATCAAGTCAGTGCTAAGCATTTGAGGATTTTCAGTGGTATGGTAGTTATGCAAGAGAATAATTCCTGTACTCAGTAGCCCTCCTCTGATACATTTAGGAGCACTATGCTGTCTGTAATGTACCTTCAGATGTTCCAGTAACCACCGAACCATTTCAGAGGAAAGGATGGAGTGTAATTGTGGTCACAATGTTAACTGCTAGTAAATAATAACAAAAGATACTGTGTTCAATATTTTATTTAACTCCTGTTTAGTTTCTTAGTGTCTCATCTGAACGGTGTCTCCATCAATACTGGCTAAACTACAATAATAATTACTAGGTTTTCTAAAAATGTGTGCTGAATCGCTTAAGATGATGTATTGACATCCTAGCTATTAACTTTTGATTTGGAGCCTGGAGCAGTTTTTCTAAACAATGAACCCAGCGAATAGCTATCATGATCCCGGTTCGCCGCATGGCCCGAGTTCAAAATATATTTCACAGAGCTTTTATTTCACAGAGCTTAATATTTTATAGAAAATGCATTGATAATGAAAAGAAAGGGAGGGGAAAAATTTGGTGTAGCCCAAGCAAAGCAAATTAATTCTGTGTGGGTGTGGCTCTGCGGCACAGGTGCTGGCCTGACACTAGGGAGGATTAAGTCCTCTCCTGCCCCCTTCCTGGACAGACCCCTTTTGTGGCCCTGAAAGAGCTGTAGGTGGCTGATACCTACTCCACTATCCAGTATGAGGGCCAAAACTTCTCTGAAGTTAGTGATTTGCAAGCAGGCAGGCTCTTGGAGTTTGCATTATCATCATGACCACATGGGATCCACAAGTTTGGATATAGAAGCCCTCTCATATCCGACAGTCCTTGAAGTAGAGGATTAGGCCTTCAAAGAAGGGCCTGTCCTGCCACATGGGCTGGGGACATCATGGAACAAGCATTTGGTGGCCTTCAGATTCTATTAAAGCAGGGCCTTCCTTGAAGAGCAGCCCTGGCCATAGCAGTAATGAAATGGCCTGTTGTGTCCACTGCCCAGTCGTCCTGCACACACTGGATCTCACTGCTCTTAGAAGCAGAACGGCTTAGAGCACTCTCTCTCTACCAGGTATGGATCGAGAACTTCCCATATCCCCAGTTCATGCCAGCCTTGAGACTGGGGGTGGGGGTGGGGCTCCTGGATGCTTGGCATAAACATCTAGGCCGCTAAATAGCTGATGTAATGTAACTGGGCATGCGGAAGACCGTACCGGCCTGTGAGATCTTGCTTCTGAGAACTTGGTAAAGTTCTAGATTAATCTAAATGGGGATCTGCACACTGCTTTTTTTTGAGAGTACAGGGAATCCTCCTTAAGCTCACACGTCCAGCTCTATCACCTCAGAAGAGAAGCTATTTCTAGTCAGCAGGCTAACAGGTAGTGAGTTCATCCCTGGGGAAGCCTACATTTGGTAGAGCAGGTGAGAGTCTAGATCAGCAGGGAATTGCGTGTGGGAAGCAAATCCGGGTTCCACCTGGCATAGACCCAGCCCCTGCCTGGAGAGTATATAGTGAAGTCCTCCCACCTCAGGCCCGGGGACTCCCTTCCTCCAGGTGGTGGGGAGACTGCCATCTGCACAGCATCCTCTGGTGAGGAAGGAGCCAGGCTGGCTTGCATGACGGGAGTTTAGTTGCCAGAGGGCTGGCAAAGGGAAGCCAATGAGTTCTTCTGTCTCGAGGCCCCAGTTTGCTCCTCTAGGACCCATGGACAAGGTTGGGTTGAACCTCAGGGAACTTGAAGTTAAAAGATAGACTTCCTGGGGGGTCTGGCTTAGCGCAATGAATATGTGCCCCATCTCCCCAGTGATCCTTCTGTGAATGAACGGATGTAGCTTGTGTGCTCGGAAATATGGGACTTTGGTGGGCATCAGAGAGCAGAGACTGAGATGTGGCTCTGACACCAGGGGCTTCCTCAGATCCGTCAACATCAGCTCTTCCACGAAAGACAGGTTGAGCAAGATTCTCTCCACTCTATGGTTCTTTTACAGTAGTGTGCGTCTGCAGTCCCATCCACTCAAGATGCTGAGGCAGGAGGATTTCTTGACCCCAGGAGCTTAAGGCCAGTCTGAGAAACATACTGAAAGACCTTCTCTCAAAAATCAACAACTAAAGCTGGGCAGTGGTGGCGCACGCCTTTAATTCCAGCACTTGGGAGGCAGAGGCAGGTGGATTTCTAAGTTTAAGGCCAGCCTGGTCTACAGAGTGAGTTCCAGGACAGCCAGGGCTATACAGAGAAACCCTGTCTCGAAAAAACCAAAAATCAACAACTAACCAATCAAATAAACAAATGAGGGCTCTGTTTGTGATGGTGTCTCATGCTTGTCTGGTTCTGTTGCTGTTGTTATTTATATTTTAATTATGTAATTTATCGTGTGTGTGTGTGTGTGTGTGTGTGTGTGTGTGTGTACGCCTTGACACATGGGTAGGGAGGGGGTCAGTGAATAACTTCGGGGAATCAATTATCCCATTCTGCCTTGTGGGTCCCAGGGATCAAATTCAAGTTGTTGGGGGCCAAGATGGCTCAGTGGTCAAGAGTACTGACTGCTGCTGGGCGGTGGTGGTACACGCCTTTAATCCCAGCACTTGGGAGGCAGAGGCAGGCAGATTTCTGAGTTCGAGGCCAGCCTGGTCTATAGAGCGAGTTCCAGGACAGCCAGGACTACAGAGAGAAACCCTGTCTCGAAAAAAAAAAAAAAACCAAAACAAACAAACAAACAAACAAAGTACTGATTGCCCTTCTAGGGGTCCTGAGTTCAATTCCCAGCAACCACATGGTGGCTCACAACCATCTGTAATGGGATCTGATGCTCTCTTCGGAGTGACAGACTCACATATATAAAATAAATTAAAAAAAAAAAAAGATGATTCTTTAGAAACACTAAATTCAGATCATCAGGCTTCATGGTAGGAGTCTTCACTCATAAGCCAACTTACTGGCCCAGATGTTGCTTAATTTTGTGAGAGACAAGGTCTCACTGTTCAGCTGAGGTTGGTCATACAGTCATGATCCTCCTGCCTCAGTCCCCCAAATTATGGGGTCACACGAGCGAATCACCGTGCCGAGGACGAAGAGGGCATCAGTATGTTTGTGCAGGGCGTTTGTATCTCTGTGTAATACACAAAGCAGAGGCTTGCTACCACACGGGTCCCATGCGAAGCTAAATCCTGCAAGCGGGTGGCATCCTATTGCCCACCCTTCCCCGCTGTGTCCTTCAACATGGGATGCTGGTTTTGACCACAAACACCAGCTTCCATGGTCATGGACTTTACAATATTTTTTCCACGCTCTCTGCCTCCGGCCTAGTTTGAACTCTCTACAGTACCGCCTACAGGGTCATCTGTTCTCAGACAGTGCCCTGAGGCTCCCTTCAGATCCCCCAGCGTGTCACAAGCCATGCTCCCAGTGGTGCGGGTAGGAGGAGGAGATTAACACTTTCTGGACAGTGGTCCCCGAAGTAGTTTCCAACCTTCCTAGCTTCCCCTCTCTTCAAGAAGGATGGCTCTCAGCTCCCAAAGAGATAGACCGTGGGCTCATCTGGGCACACATTTGTCTGATCTATTAAGAGTGATTCTTGCCAGGGTAAGAGGGAGATGGGGGTCAGGGATGAGCAGAGAAGACTTGTCGTAGATGCTGAAGCAACTATACCCTGCCTGTTTCTACTGGGACCTGCAGCCTGGGTCACTCTTCAGAGGCACCCCTCGGCTGTTCACTGAGGCAGGCACCCAGGTCCTGTGCACCTGCACTGACCAGTCAGGACTTCCTTGCTAAGATTGACCCACAGGCAGTACCAGCCCAGGCCAGCAGGTAACCGAGCACCTGGGTTTTGGGTTGGGATCTGTAGCAATACTGTAAAGACAGGACCGTACCATGATGTCCTAAATGGTTCTACTGTGAGAAGATAAAAACATCCTCCATGTACGGAAGACATTATCTTCTTGTTCTTCCATTGGTAGGGGGAGTGTATACAGGAGTGTGGTAATATGTGTGCAAATACACATGGAGGTCAGAGGTTAACCTCAGGGTGCTATTTTTTTGTCCGAGACAGGGTTTCTCTGTGTAGCCCTGACTGTCCTGGAACTCACTCTGTAGACCAGGCTGGCCTCAAACTCAGAAATCTGCCTGCCTCTGCCTCCCAAGTGCTGGGATTACAGGCAGGCGCCACCACGCCTGGCTTTTGGGCCCTCATTCTTGCAGATAACAAGGCACCCAAAGTACCCCCTAGCCCTTCTACAGTGACGTTTTCATTGGTGGTGCCAGATCTTCCTTGACCTTTGAGCATCAAGGTGCCCGCATGCTTGAGGTCAACAGAGAAAGCTTCCACCCACGATCGTTCTTCCTCTTCTCTTTTTCCCACAAGGGTGGGATCCATCACACTTAACCATTCTTGTATTCCTACCTAGCCCTGCCTGTCTTGGGAGACTATGCCAGTTTCCATGGCGTAAATGGTTCCATCCCTGATTTCAAGGGGCTAGTGTGATGTCAGGGCGGAGATGCTCTTGTAAGCAGGTGTCAGCACCCCTGAGCGCAGGCAGGTGTGAACATCAGCAGGGACTGCAGGGTGAGCTTGTGTACTGTAGGTGATGCTTGTACTCCACACTGGGAAGGGCTTGCATGCCTTGCACTTGGGTTTAGAGCCTGGGTATTGAGCAGCTGCAAATGTGGCTCTGTCCTGTTTGTCTCAAAAAACATTTGTACCACAGGATGGGCCTCTGGATATGAGCCTGCCTTCCTGCTCTCTCTCTTTCTTTCTTTCTTTCTTTCTTTCTTTCTTTCTTTCTTTCTTTCTTTCTTTCTTTCTTCCTTCCTTCCTTCCTTCCTTCCTTTCTTCCTTCCTTTCTTTCTTTTTCTTTCTTTGTTTCTTTCTTTGTTTCTTTCTTTCTTTTTCTTCTTCCTCCTCCTCCTCGTCCTCCTAGTCCTCGTCCTCCTCCTCCTCCTCCTCGTCCTCCTCGTCCTCGTCCTCGTCCTCGTCCTCGTCCTCCTCCTCCTCCTCCTCCTCCTCCTCCTCCTCCTCCTCCTCCTCCTTCTTCTTCTTCTTCTTCTTCTTCTTCTTTTCGAGACAGGGTTTTTCTGTGCAGTCCTGGCTGCCCTGGAACTCACTCTGTAGACCAGGCTGGCCTTGAACTCAGAAATCCGCCTGCCTCTGCCTCCCAAGTGCTGGGATTACAGGCGTGTGCCGCCACCGCCCGGCACCTTCCTTCTTTCTGTCTGTCTTTTCTTCTTTCTTTTGTTCTTTTTGTTTGTTTGGTTTGATTTTTGGAGACAGGGTCTCTCTGTGTAGTCCTGGCTGTCCTGGAACTCGCTCTGTAGACCAGGCTGGCCTCGAACTCAGAAATCTGCCTGCCTCTGCCTCCCAAGTGCCAGGATTAAAGTCGTGCGCCACCACACCAGACCCCCCCCCCCCAACCTCATTTCTTAAAATGCTGGCACTCAGTTCTTCTGCAGATTCCCTGCAGGCTAATGAAAGAGCTTCAACAGGGGCCTTACAAAGGTGGGACAAAGGGCTGTCCCAGAAGAGGTCAGCGGTGGGGCTATGACAGCTGGGTCTGGAAAAGTCTGCTTCCCTGTCCTGCAGGGCTCTCAGATGTCTCTTGTCCTTAGGCTAAGCAGAACTCACACTGGGGAGTGCACCCTCTGGAGGAAGTGCTTTGCCCTTACATCTTCTTTGACTTTCATAATTTCCATGGGAGGTGGGGAATATCCCTTTTTCCTGTTTTGATAATAAGTAAACCTTGTCTTGAGAGGTGTCAGATTTGCTCAAGATTTGTAGTTAGTATGTGACCAAATAAGGCACAGATTCATAGAATCGACTCTAGGGGCTTGAGAGATAGCTCAGTGGTTAGCAGCACAAGCTGCTCCCCCCCCACCCCCCAGGACTTGGGTTCAATTCCCTGCAACCACATGGCAGCTCACAATCTTTGGATTCCTGTCCCAACTGGGATCCAGTGCCCTCTTCTGGCCTCTACAGGTACTGCAGACACATGATGCACAGACATACCTGCAGGCAAAATACCCATACACATAAGAATAAAAAATAAAAAGGGACAGGAGAGATGGATTCACATTTAAAAGCACCTCTTGCGGGCTAGAGAGATGGCTCAGCGGTTAAGAGCACTGACTACTCTTCCAGAGGTCCTGAGTTCAATTCCCAGAAACCACATGGTGGCTTACAACCATCTGTAATGGGATCTGATGCCCTCTTCTGGTGTGTCTGAAGACAGTGACAGTGTACTCACATACATAAAATAAATAAACAAATCTTTAAAACAAGCAAGCAAACAAACAAACAAAACACAAAGCACCTGCTGCTCTTGCAGAGGCCTTGGGTTCAGTACCCAGTATCCACATGGTAGTTCACAACCATCTGTAACTCCAGTACTGTGAGATCTTAAGGAACACACACACACACACACACACACACACACACACACACACACGGTGCACTAACATACATGCAAAAACAAAACAAAAACCACAACAAAACAAAACAAAACAAAAAAAACCCCACCACTAGCACATGCAAAATAAACACATCTTGTAAGAAAGAAACAGGGCGTCTCTCTCCCCTTGAGTCTTTTTACTGCTGTCGCCCATGTGCCACTGATCACGGTGGAAGAAGAAATTGTAGAGATTGTCATTGACAATGGCTATGGCATCAGCAAAGCTTGCTTTGCCTGCAACAGTCCCCATAGCCATATTTCCCTCCATCATTGTGTGCCCCCTACACCAGGGTGATCATGGTGGGCCTCCCTGGGAGATGAGGCCCAGAACAAAAGGCGTATCCTGAGCCTGAGGTTTTCTCCCAGGTATAGCATTGCCACTAACTGGGACATAATGGAGACGATCAGGAATCACACCTCCTACATGAACCGTGTGTGATTCCTTTCCTTTTTGTTTTTGTTTTTTCGAGACGGGGTTTCTCTGTGTAGCCTTGGCTATCCTGAAACTCACTCTGTAGACCAGGCTGGCCTCGAACTCAGAGATCCTCCTGCCTCTGCCTCCCGAGTGCTGGGATTAAAGGCGTGCGCCACCACGCCCAGCTCCGTGTGTGATTCCTGAGGAGCACCTGGTGCTTCTGACTGAGGCTCCCCTGAACCCCAAGGCTAACAGACTGAAGATGAGGCAGGGATTGTTCGAAGCCTTCAGCACCCATCCAGGCATGTGGCATTCAGGCAGTGCTGTCTCTGTATGCCCGTAGGCACCCTTAGGACCTATGCACGTGGCCACATTCGTGTTCTCATGCGTGCGTGCATGCGTGCGTGCGTGTGTGCGTGCGTGGGCACTTGTCATGGACTCTGGTAACAGGGTCACACATACAGTGACCATCAACGAGGGCTACGTCCTTCCCCAAGCCATCTTGCGTCTGGATCTGGCCGGCTGGGACCTGACAGAGTACATCATGAAGATCCTGCCTGAGCAGCTGAGTCAGGGAGCGAGTGGAACTTTCAGGGGAAAAACCATGTCATGTCGCGTTAGATTCTGAGCAAGATGGGGCCCCTGCTACATCCTTTTCCTCCTTGGAGAAGAGCCTCTATCCTGGCCTCACTGTCCACCTTCCACACCCAGATGCACGTTTATTTACTCACGTCTGGACACACGTGGCCTGCACGCACCACCTGAAGCCCGTCCTATCCATTGCCTCCCGAGAGGCTTGCAATGCATTACACAAACACAGCGGTGTTCTTCACTACACAGCTTGCCCTTTGAGTCCTGCAGGTGCGTGCACGTAGGCACAGATGCAAACTGCGGCTCATTGGGCGCTTGGCATATGCTGCTTTGCACGTGGGCAGACACACAAAGTATGCTGGAATGCTCTCGACTAGAAGGGCGTTGCTCTTGCCGTGGGCCCCACGCGGCACATACTGACCTGCACGATGGAGTTTGCAGTCCCTTTTGGGGTCCAGTTAGCAGGCCAGGCCTCCTATTGGTTTACCCTTATCTACTAAGCATTGGAATCTGGATGGACTGCCCCCACCCCCACCCCCTGCAGGCTGCAAGGACCAAGGCACACGCACGCGGGGTATGGCAAGGAGGGAAAATGGCGTGACAGATCTGTGCTTCTGAGACTGCCGCCCCCTCAAGGCAGCACCCTGGGGACTTACCCAGCTGGGGACTGGTGGACATCAACTTGCATACTCTCCGGAAGTGTTACTGAACTCCAAGACCGCATCCCCAGGACCTGCCCCGAGAACACTGCTGGAGCATCGCTAACATACCGTTCCACGGGACGCCACGGAGCTGCTGTGTGGTCCTTGGCGTGGGATGGGACTGGATAAGGAGATGAACGCTGCTCTGCCACCTCAGACCCCAGTCGTCTTCGCTCTGGGGAAAGATACATGGGAAACCCTGGGCTCCTCTCCCCCCATCTTCCCTCTCATTCCTGTTGCTCTGATAGCTAGCTAGCAGGGTAACACACTCATGGCAGTACTTCTGGCTGTAGACAGAATCTGGTTACCCTGGCTTTAGAGCACTCAGCTCTGCCCCCTCCATACTGGACACAGCCCCCCACCCCCACCTCAGGTAGGCTGATGGGGGGCAGGGCTGGAGGAAGCACCATTTGCTTTTTCTTTCTCAATGGGATAGTCAGCCACTGAGGGTACTTGGGAGGCTGAGGCAGGAGGATTGCTGTCTGTTCAAGGCTAGCTTGGGCTATATGGTGAGATTGATTTAGGTCAGCCTGAGGTGTAATGTGGGACTTTGTCCCACACACAAACAAAGCTCCTGGGTGTTTTGGTCTAGAAGAGAAGAACTGGGGGGAGTTCCAGAACCCAGAGGAGTATGGGTAATCGGCCTATGTGGTCAGAGGTGTGAGGCTTCTCTTTTCTGAAATCTGTCGTTTACACGAATGAGGAGGGTGGGAAAGGTGGGTGGGGACAGGGCACAGGGACCAATGGTTCTCTAGTGGGGAAGGTTATAACATCCCAGGGGACATTTGGAAGTGTCAGAAGGGGGCTGTCACAGCTAGGTGGGGGTGGTGATATAAGGTATGTAAGTGTGGAATATAGTAGGTATAGGCCAAGGTTGCTGCTCTCTCTATCTCCCCAGTATCTGCATCTGTATCTGTATCTGTATCTATATCTGTATCATCTGTATCTGTTTCTGCATCTGCATCTGCATCTGTATTATCTGTATCTGCTTCTGCATCTGTATCTGTGCATATACATATGCACTATATGTATATGATGTATATGTAAATGCATATGTACAGCCTGTTAGAAATATTAAATCTCTTATAAGTGACATGCTAACCTCCCACAAATGAATAGCCACCTGATCCCAAGTCACTGTCTCAGAGCTTTAAAAAAAAAAAAACTCTCCTCAGTATCTGTATCTGTATCTGTATCTATCTGTATCTGTATCTGTATCTGTATCATCTGTATCTGTTTCTGTATCTGTTTCTGTATCTGTATCATCTGTATCATCTGTATCTGTATCTGTTTCTGTATCTGTATCTGTATCTGTATCATCTGTATCTGTATCTATCTGTATCTGTATCTGTATCTGTATCATCTGTATCTGTTTCTGCATCTGCATCTGTATTTGTATTATCTATATCTGCTTCTGCATCTGTATCTGTGCATATACATATGCACTATATGTATATAATGTGTATGTAAATGCATACATAACAGTGTGTTAGAAACATTAAATCTCTTATAAGTGACATGCTAACCTCCCACAAATGAATAGCCACCTGATCCCAAGTCACTGTCTCAGAGCTTAAAAAAAAAAATCCCTCTAGAATACAGGATGGACCAATGAGCAGAACCTCACTGACAGTTGCCCACAGAGACGGGCCAGCATGCCTCCCAAGAGTGGGAAGGAGAGGCAGATTCAGAACAAAATAATGGAGGCCTTCCTGTCCCACCAAGATGACACGGTCCTGTCCAGGGGACAAGCTCCTCTGGCTAGCGTCGAGTGTAGACTTCCTGCCTTCCCAGAGGACAGGGAGGAAGGGCCTCCGTGTGCTAAGGGGACGTGGGTTGAGTGTGCTGGGAACCTCTGCCAGGTGCCTTTCGGGCTATTCCAGTTTGGTGCGGCTTGCCCCTGCAAAGCCTCCCATAGTCACTCTATGTCCAGCAAGGTAGAGCCAGGGTCCCGCCTTTTTTCCCCCTAGCGCCTCTGCTATTGTGTAGTCAGGCAGCTGGCAGTGCCCTGATCCCAAATGGCTGGTTTGTGTCTCCACCCCCTTTCTTTTCCAGAGCACCCAAAATGTGTCCAATCCTTTTAGGGATAGAATGGACCAGGTGTGAGTCTGCAGCCCCTGTGCTGTTACCCAGACAGTGATCCCCTGCCCCCCAGGTCCTCCCTTTTCTCACCAATTACAACCGGACAATTAAAGGTCTTCCTAGCAACGAAGGGAGGAGCAGGGTCTCTCTGCTGTTGCCATGGTTGCTGGTAAGGGTGCAGGCTTGGGCAGACGCAACAGCGTCTTTCCCACACGTGGAGGAAACCTCGCTGGGAGAAAGGCCGCATGAGGGTTGGAGTCAACACTCCTTTTAGCCCTAGAATCTGCCATGTCTGAATCAGCCATGCTCCTGGGTTCCTAAGTGTTCCTTTAAATTCAGGATCGGTCACTGATGAGCACAAATCTCTTGGTTAATATCGTGGTGCCCTTTGGGGTCTGTTTCTAGCCTTCATCCTCTCTTTTAAAAAAAAAAGATGTTACAACACGGATGTTCTGTCTAATTCTTGTCACTGTAAACGGGACAGATTCCTTCGGGCCAAGGACTCTTGCCTCAGGATAAACTGCACTTTTGTGGGAGGGGGAGGCCGAGATAAGGGAGGGCGTGGCCGACAGATCTGGGGTCACAGACGGCCAATAGCAGGAGGAGACGGGCCCAGCCATCTTGGAGGAGTCGGCTCTGCCTGTGGGCTTTGATCTGTTAGTGGTCTCTCTAGGCCGGTTTCCTTGTCTGCCGCCCAGTGTGTGGGAGGTTCAAATGAGGTCAGCTCATTTGAATGACAGGGTCTGCGAGTGTGAGGTCATTTTTGCTTTCTCTGGTTTTGGGCTCAGAGGCTGAAGAGGCGGGAGGAGGGAAGGGGAGAGAGGTTGGAGGTAACGCCTCATCAACTCTAAGGTGGGTGGTGAGCCAGCGATCTTTTTAAGAAGGCTGAAAATAACCTACTACAAAGCACTAGCCAGCGGCTTCCTGGTAGATGCTTTTTTTTTTTTTTAAACCACAGGAGACTGGGGTGGGATGTTCTTATCTCTATTTCTTAGAGAAGTTAGAGAAAAGTGTTCAGACTTAGCTGGAGACGGGATGCAGTTGGGATTTCAACTAAAGCTTCCATTTTGAGATGCTCTCCCACATAGCCCAGGTTGGCCTTCAAGTCCGTCTGGTGCTCCTCCACCGCTAAAGGGCCGAGACTACAGCAAGGTCTTCATTTTTATTTTAAGAATGAGAAAAAGTGAGGCCATGACCATGCGAGGGCCGTTTAGAAATGCACCCCCCCCCCGGCTGTGCCTGAGATATGCAAGAAGAATCGGTCTGTCTGTTTCCTGGCTGCAATAGATCCGGTCTCTATCCTGGGCTAGGTTCTTGTAGCCCATCCCTACCTCTGCCAGCATAGAGCCTAGCAAGATTTAGCGGCAAAGGCTGCCACCTGGTGGCCAAATGGAGGAGATCACGGCTTGGGAAAGCGGGGTTTTGGAGAATAGACGTAGACAGCATTTGAAGGGGACGGACAGGGCTGTCTAGCTGTCTCAGCATTCCGCGTGGGGCCTGGGTGTGCGCAGGGCGGGGCAGAACAGCCCTTACTGATAGCCCCACCCCCTCCGCCTCCTGTATAGCGTCCTTTCACCGAGAAGGTGAAGGACCTGGAGCAAGGTCCCAGAATTCCTGCTGTTTAGTTCAACTCTCTGGATACTGTCACCAAGAAGTTACAGATCAGGCCGGGGGCCCCAGGAGGCCATCCCTCTTCAGCCCTTTCTGCCCTCTTCTCCCTCTCCTCTGACCGTACCCTCCCACGTATTTCTACGCATTTCTAAGAACCCCAAGCACGAACCTCACGACCCACCGGTGAACTCAGAGAGAGGTGGCTCAGCTCCTAGCCCTGTTCCTTCTGCTTCGCAGGGTGAGGCAGGCTTTCTCCCCGTCCCTCCGGTTTTTAATGGTTTCCATCCTGCTGCCCTCAAGCGGAGGATGTCCTGGGGAGCTCAACACCTGGCTTCTAATTTAGAGAAATCCTGATTAAGTGGGCCTGGGGGCTTCTGTCAAAGGCTCCCAGATGATTCCTCCACCTGGTTCCCTGGTGCTGGGGTGACACCCAGGGCCTTCGTGGTTGCCTCCATCCCAGAGCTACATTTCCTCTGATTCCCCAGGTGACGTCACCCGCCCCTCCCCCGCCCCCCCCCCAGCCTTCTTACCTTCAGGCGGAAAGCGTTTGCACTCTCTCCGTTTGTACTGACTCCTCTGACCCGTTTTAGCACCAGCAGCCCCTTTCCTGGCCTTGTCTGCTGGTGTCCAGATCAGATATGTTCATGGAGACAACAGGGTCTTCTCCGGGCTTCAACGTTCCCACCAGCTCTGACCCCCGCTGTACCCCGCCACTGTCTTGCGAGTTCGGCTCACAACCTGACTGAGAGGTTTCTGAGCAGGTTTTATTCATCTTTGCGTCTCCCACTTCTGACAGTGCCACCACAGACGGACGGACGAGCCGTGCCCTGTGTGACTGGGGATGTCGATAAATGGATAAATGCTTGAACTGACTTCTCCCAGTCCGACAGCCAGACTTCACGTGGCTGAGACCCCCGACCTTCGAAATGTCACTCTTTCTGACAATCCCCTAAGGCCGTGAGCACAGGTCAGACGCTGAAAGCATTTGCCGCAGCTCCCGGGGGACCTGGGAGGTTGGGAGGGGAGGCGCTCTTGACAAGGTGACACACAGTGTGTGTGGGTGACGATTCAATCCCCTAATCCTGTGTCGCTGCCTCATGAGAGCCCCCTCCCCACTCTTTAAAAAAAAAACCAACAACAACCTGTGCTTGGAACAAATATGATAAAAAACGAGTAATATTAAGCGATTACCATGTTTAAGTTAGCCCTCAGCTGGCTCAGCCCCAGGCTACTAAGTGACGTGGACTTTTTATTTGTATGATTTATTTGTATTTTTATTTGTTAACTTGTATTGAGTTGTCTCTTTAAGCAGATAATATGTTTTATCTAACTGATACCTGTAATGGTTTCTAGTTTCCACAGTTTAAAATGTAATGTGATTTCGGTGGTGTGCCTTCCCTCTGTGGATCATATGCATGCAGTACCTGTAGAGGCCAGAAGAGGGCATTGTAGCCCTTGGGATTAGAATTACAATCTGGTTGTGAGTTGCTCTGTGAATGCTAGGAATTGAACCAGGGTTCTCTGAAAGAGTAGCTGGTGTTCTTTAACCACGGAACTGACTCTCTCCAGCCCTCCCACCCTCCCTCCCTCCCACTAATTATTATTATTATTTTTTAAAAAGACGTAGTCTCACCATGTATCCCTGGCTGGCCTGGAATTTAACCAAGCTAAGTATAGACCTGGCTGGCCTTGAACTCAGTGATTTGCTTCCAGAATGCCAGGATTCAAGGTGTGCACCTTCAATCTACCACTTGGCCACTTTCCACAGTTTTTGTTTCTTTTTGCAGTTCTGGGGATGGAACCCCCCCACCCCCCACCCCCCGCCGGGGTCTTGCACAGGTTGCTTTTGCAGGTGCCATAACCACTGAGCCACAACTCCAGCCTCATTTCTACACAGTGGGTAGTTGAGTCCGAACCGGTTCCCAGTCAGTCACGCTGATGTTACAGTATCTGCCCTTAGCCCACCAGTGGGCTGCCCCAGTCTTTCCAGGACCCTCATTTCTCTGAAGTGTCCAGCAGCAGCATCTGAGGCTGTCCTGTGATCATGTCCCCAGGTTCCGCAGCCCACAGCTATGTCTACCCACCCCTTCTGAGGATGATAACCCCACCCGGTACCTGTGGGTGGGGTCAGGCTGCTCAGACTGCATCTGAGAGGGATGCTTCTGGAGTCACGTTCCTTTCTGGGCAACTCCTGAGGCCTGGTTTAAGTGAGGCTAACCCTGCCTCCCTCTCTGCTCGTGGAGGCCACTTGGAAACTGACTGGATGACCAGGAAGGCAGAGAGGTGGAGATCTCAGGAGGGTCTCTGGGCAAAGGGCTGATTAGCCAGATTTCTAGGAGAAGTTATGGACACGGGGTCTTTGGGTCCGATACCTCCACCTACCAGAGGAATGCTGCCCCGTTAAGCGTTCTCCCACCTGCATGGTGAAGGACACGGGACAGGAGTCTTGAACTTCCGGTGCTCAGCTTGCCTCTGCATCCTCCTCTGAGGCGCTGATACCTCTACGTTAGATTCAAGGTTCCCTCAGCCTCCTCCTCTTCTCACTTAGGAGATTGTTGAGCTGCCTCAGGACCACGCCACAGCACTTCTGCCGTTGAAATGAATGGCTACCATTTAAAAGAATCCAGGCCAAATAGACGGATGGACGGACAGACGGACAGACGGACATACGGACATATAGAATCCAGGCTTTAACGCGTGCCTCTTCTGAACCCAACCAGCTCTCCTATGTTCCTGCCTCACCACCCACCGTCCTGTCCTTGAACTGACCTTACTCTCTCTGCCGCAGCTCCTCTGTGTTCTCTGGTCTCTGCCTTGGGAATGGGTTCCCTTCTGTTTACCTGGCTAACTCCTGCTGAACCCTCAGAACCTGCCATTGCCGCCACTGCTGCATCATAAATCTTCATCCTCGGCCCCGAAACACCCCTGCCGCTTTCATTTCTAGAGCTATTTCTGATCTGCTGTCTCCCCGTGAGGCGTGAGCTTCTGTTTGTGTCTACCTCTCTTCTGCACCCCAGGCCTTAGCCTGGCCGCTGGTGGCGCGTTCTCAGTAGGATGCTGTTCAGTGAAGGAAAGGTGGTGGTGGTGGGAGGGCTCTGTGGAAATGCTGCAGTGCAGAGCCGCCATTGAGAACAGCAATCCAGAAAAAGCACAGATTCATACTGGTTGCTGATGCTATTTTAGCTGTAGAATTGGTATAAAACAAAAATAAACGAAAGCCCCAAAGGGGTCTTGTAATTGATTTGCCCAATGCATTTTAAGTTTGGAGGTTAGTTGACCTAGCTGGGAAGAACGTATCAATGAACACACGGCCACACAGTGTGCGAGCTTCCAAAGTGGTGGGCGTGATCACCCTGGATAGGCTGCTATTGACTTTCCTAACTAGAAAGCGGTGACGGAGAGGACCCCGGTGTCCCAGGAGGGCTGGAGGGATCTGTCTATGTCCAGGCAGGTCTGAGGGCCCTCACACTGGCCTCACTCACCCAGGCTAAATTCTCCTGTTCCCTAGGGCGAAGAAGTCTCAGAGTCACTAGAGCATTTGGGGGAGCACTATCAAAGATGTTCTGGATTTGGGGGACACACATCTGTCATCCCAGCACAGTGTGTGTGGTGGAGGCGGGTTGAACATCTGTTCAAAGTCAACTTAGACTAAATAGCAGTTTGAGGAATACTGGGACCACAAGGGGCCCTGTCTCAATATCCCCTCCCTCTCACCATAAAGCAAAACACAAGCACAAACAAAAGGAGACCTTCCTCCCTAACCAAAATGAAACAAAAAGGTTTTTTTTTTTTTTTGCCCCCTCCAGATGGTCCAAGGACAGGCTGAGCGTCCCCAATCCCCCCAAAGATACAAGGTTACAACTAGAAAATTCTAAACTATAAAACTCTGTTACAAGCATAAAACTATTAAAAGCGCTGTTGCCCGGTGTGAAGGCAGACTCGCTTAATCCCAGCACTTGGGAGAAAAGGCAGGCGTATGTCTTCAAGTCTGAGCCTGGTCTCCATAGTAAGTTCCTTCAGGACAGCCTGGGCTATATAGAGAGAGACTCTGTCCCCAAATAAGAGACTGAACACTGTTGTGTGACCTCCAGGCTCTGTGTAGAATGCATATGAGCCATAAGTGAATTTCAAGCTTTGGTGTCTGCTTGATTCTTCTGCTCCTGTTCTATGATCTGAAGACAGAAACCCTAAACCACTAGCTTTCCTGATTCCAGACTTTTGGGACATGGACCAGCTCAGGCTTTGAGTACCCAACCCTATCTTTCCGGCCTTTATTGCAGTGACTCTCACCCTTCCTAACACCGTGACCCTTTAACATCTGCTATGGCGACCCCCCCCACCATAAAACAATTCTTCATAATTATATGGTTGCTTCAGTTCTGAATTGTAATGGGACGCCATGACCCACAGGTTGAGAACCGCTGCAAATCGCACCAGAAAGCATTTCCACGGAAGCTCAGTGTCCACAGGAGTTTTAGAGACTTTATTTATGTATAAACAATTTAAACACTTTGCCATAAATTATCTTTGCCTGTCCCTAGTCTTTGCTTAGCAGCAAATTAAAATTAATATAAAAACTCGATGAACAATTCATACATGTATATTACAAAAAAGTTCCTGTACCAAAGTTCTTATTAGACTTTTTTTTTGTGTGTGTGTGGTTTTTTTTTCACTTTTTAAAATTTTTTTTTGTTTTTATTTATTTATTTATTTATTATTTTTTTTTCTCTCCTCGTGGTGACTGTCATGTGATTGTCTCAGTTTCTGGACCAAACAAACACACTAATAATTTTTAAGTCTGAAACAGTGATTGCGCCTTACGGCATATGTATGTACAGGGCGATCGGAAGTGGTAACCGTTAGCAACAGAGTCACAAATGTTGCATCTCTACCGCAACTGATACCCACGAACTACGGAATCTAAACAGACTACACCCTGTAACTGCGTATTACTGTCCACAATGGAATCTCCAAAGACAAAAAGAGTATGAGATTTATGTGTAGTGAGTATAGCCACCATTTTTGAATTAAAATTTTACACTCTGCGCTCAAATAAATTAGCTCAGGCCTGACTAAGTGGGGACCTGAGAGTTAAGTGCCGGACGGTATTGTTTCGCTTTGACTTCTGATACTGATTTTTTTTCTTGTGTTTTTCTTTTTCTTTAAAAAGTATTTCCAGTGCTCGATCCTCCGCTTCTGTGCTCCCCCCTCCCCAGGCGCTACACACAAATCACCCCCAAAGTCGTGTTTTTAAATGCACCTGTATTTGCTTAAACGAAAAAAACGTCGCAAGTGTTTGTCCAACAGTCAGTCTGAGTCGTCCTCAGCTGGTCTGGTGATGCCGGCCCTTGTGAATGCCTTTGTGTTTTGCTCCGGTGTCAATGAGTGAGGTATTAGAATATGAGGCCTTCTCGTCTTCATTTCTTCGTCTGTATGGTCGGTGTCTTTGTCTTTTTGTTTGCCTTTTTTTTTTTTTAAATTTTAAATTTTTTTATTTTTTAAATTTGTTTCTTTTCTGTTCCTTTCCTTTCGGCTATTCTGCGTCTCTTTTCTGCCTTAGACCCGGAACAAGTGGGCCATATTTTTAGGGGAACTTGAAACATTTTGTGTGTGTTTTCGTTCGTTCGTTCGTTCGTTCGTTCGTTCGTTCGTTCGTTCATCCTTTAGTTTTGTTTTCCTCAGAATTTGTGGCCGAGTTCTAGTCTACTTCAGGATGAGGGACTTTGCGCTTGGACAGTAGCATTTGAACTCAAAAAATGTGAGCTTTCTTGCCACTTGGGATCCTAAAGCAGCCTGGCCTCAGTGCCCCTGTTAGGTCTTCGTCGTCTCCTTAGGAGAGGAGGTCACAGTTGCTCCTGCCGAGCCACCCAGAGAGGAGGTGGCAGCAGGTTATTTTGTTACCTCTTTCCCATCTCATTCTGTCTTAAGAACTGGATGTTGCTGCTACTGTCCGCCAGCTCCGGGTACTGTTCCACCGGAAGCACGTAATAGCCCTCATAACCTTGCACCCGACCCGTGCTCAGGAGCTGCTGCTTCTCGCCCTCCGTCCACAGGCGGCTGCCCTCTCTCCCGTCCCTGGCTTTCTGCTGCTCCTTGGCCCAGGCAGTACCCAGGGCCCTCTGTCTCGCTTGGTCCAGGACTCGGGCCTTCTCTTCGTCCAGCGTGTCGGGGGTGAGGCCGTAGCGGATGCTGAGTAGCAGCGTGGAGTACTGGAACTCAATGTTGGTGAACCTTCGAGTCCTGCCGTTCACCAGCAGCGTGGGCTGTGACACCGTCACGTTCACGCCGCTCTCCAGCACCTTGCGCCCGATGGTGGTTCCCAGCGTGACCAGGTCACCATCCGCCGCGCCGATCTTCACAAAGTAGTGCGTGTCCTTGCCCTCGATGCTGTAGTGCATCTTGTCCAAGTAGTAGGCGTTGTTCAACACGGATGCGACCTTGCGGCTGTCCTCACTGGCGATGCTGGACACACCCGTGGTCACCCGCCCTTCTTTGATGGCAAACATGATGCCTTTGCCGATGATGGGCGTGGTGGTAGCAAACCAGTGGCCCGCTTTCTCTCGGATGCTGGCATGGAGCTTTTTAGAGATGACCTGTCCTTCCAGAGCCAGGAAGGCCTGGTTATGCCTTTCTGTTGTCTGCTGGACGCCTGTAATGAGCTAGGGGCATAAGACAAAAAGGAACCATCAGAAGGTAGCGTCGGCAGTTCTGAAGCAAGAACTATAGACGTAGATGCTGAGTGCTCTTTCAGGCTCGATCTGCGGAGCCTGCTCGGACTGATACAACCCTACCGTTTGTAACTAGGGCAGGCGGGCTGGTTCCCAGTCCTCTAATGGGGTGCTCTGTTTACTTCGTCACCATGCCACTCACGGAAAGATGGTGAGCGAGGTTCTCCATCTTGCCTGATTCTGTACTAGGGCTGTGCACTCCCCACCCCCCACCCCCACTCCCTACCTGAATGCGGGGGGGGGGGGCAAGAGATAATCTACATTTGTGGTGCAGCAGCTATCTGGGTATATTTCAGACCCGCGGATGTCCTGATGTGGGGATCAGGGGCAAGCTGGCAGCCTCGCTGTTGTAACCTGCCATACTCCAAAACCAGTGACTTCGATAGTCACTGCCTTTACTCAAAGCCAGGCCAGCTGTGGATGGATCATTGGTGCCCACAGCCCTGTTAGTAAAACAGCTCTCAGGCCGCTGAGCCGAGGCTGTGTTCCAGCCAGGTACTCTAGGTGATTTGTGTGCATATTCATATTTGAGAGCTCTGGGCTAAGAGATCCAGGCTTCGAGGGCCAGTGGGAGTCCCCCCTCCCCCTCCTCCCCGCCCCGCTCTGAGTCCGCCGCCGCTCTGGATCTCGGCCCTGGTTCTGCAGAGGAATGAAATCGCCATTATCCCCTTGGCCTTGCGTTCTCCGCTCACAAATGACAACTTGTCTCAATTGGTGGTTGGGGGACAGGCTGGGATAATGGAAGAGGCTGTGTTTGGGAGGTAACGGCACTTAGATAAATGAGGGAAATGATGGCTATTCATCCACAGAGTGGCCCCCGAGGGGCAGGAGAGAGAGAGAGAGAATGCCGTTCTCAATTACCCGGCAGCTCCTCCTTGCCTCTCTATAGTCACACAATCTGGATGACTATTCAGAGCAGCTGAGACCTTCTAGACGGCCACAGAGCAGAGCCCCGGCCCCTTCTCAGAGGGGTCAGCTCAATGCAGCTTCCGAGCTGACCATCTGCTTGTGGCCGAGATTTCAGCTGCACCCAAATTGAAACTGACCACCCTTCGGTCATCAGAGGGAAGACCCAGGCACACATTATGTTCTAAAAACTCAATCTGTATGCATTTGGGCCATAACATGCTGAGGTTTTATGTAGGGCATAAAAATGTTCTTTAATGGGACAGAAACTGCAAACCACAGTTTTACTACGTCCCATAAAAAGCTGAAAGGGTTATGATCTTACAGCGGTCCAGATGGCAGGTCGCCACTGGATTCCTCTGGGCTATTGTTAATCAAGGAGTGACTGGAGGGTAGATACTGAACAGATAATGATACCACAATTAAGGTAATCATTGAGGTTGGGAAGAAATATGGGCCATACTAGAAAGGACAGCAGCGGCATTCTCTCTGCCTGGAAAGTCTCTGCTGCTGCACAGCTTTTATACCCAGCCCCAGTGTCCCTTTCCCAGCAGCCCCCTGGCTCCCATGTGGCAGCGCCTATGGAAGAGAATGAGGACTCTTGTTTGGATTCTCATCAAGTGCTCACCCTCCGACCCAGGTACTTACCTGTCCATTCTCACTTGCTTGACTTTCTGACAGTTCATAGGGGGGAGGCACAAAATACATTTTAGCTCTGGGGAATCCAGGAATGATGTTGCTGAGCTGAAATCCAAACATCACAAGCCAGCTTTTCACGTCTACAGCAGAAGGAAAAAAAAAAAGACTTCTGAAATCACGGGGGCAGGAGACTGTAGTGGATCTTGCAAAGAGAACAAGATAACTGGGCGGTTGGGCGTGGGATCTAAGAGGGTGGCAGTATCTGGTGACAGCCTCTGGGAACCGGAACCATAGTCTTTAAAAAGTAATTCATTTTTCCAATGTGTGTTAGTGTTTTGCCTAATGCACGATACCCACAGAGGTCAGAGGAGGGCATCAGATTCCCTGGAACTGGAGTTTTAGACTATTGTGAGCCACCCCCCATGAGTGCTGGGAACCAAACGTGAGCTCTCTGCAAAAGCAGCACGTGCTTTTAACTGCTGAGCCATCTTCGCTACCCAGCCCAGAGATCCCTTATACGTGTCCAAGGAAGAAGTTGTCTCTCCCAGGGTGGCCATTGATAAACACTAGGTTGTACTCACAAAGGCCAGTTGTAGAACAGACAGATTCAACTTCAAGCCTCCCTGCCCTGTGAGCCTGGCTATGTTAACCTGTTAGCCTCAGGTCCTACAATTTTTTTTTTTTTGACATTGAGAAAGTTTTTTTTTTATTATTCTTTTTTTAAAAAAAATTTCTATATTCTTTGTTTACATTCCAAAGGCTTTTCCCTTTCCCAGTTCTCCCCCCCACCAAACGTCCCATAAGTCCTCTCCCCCCCCACAACTATTCCCCAATCACCCCCCCCACTATTTCTCTGTTCTGGATCTACAAAACTGGATCCAATCTTTTCAGGCCCAGGGTCCTCTCCTTTCTTCTTCTTGGGAATCATTTGACGGGTCCTTCAATTTTGAATTATTCCACCTCATTGCATTGATGTAAGGACCAGAGGAGAAAACATGTAAAGAACTCACTATACAATCTGGTGCACTGATAATTCAACTAATATTTTATTTGAAGGTCACATGAACCTTTTTTAAAAGACTTTTTAATTTATGTACTTTATGTATATTGGCTGTTTTTGTCTGTATGTACGTCTGCACACCAGAAGGGGGCATAGGATCCCATGGGCTTACAGTTATAGGTGGTTGTAAGCTACCATGTGGGTGCTGGGAATTGAGCTCAGGACCTTTGGAAAAGAAGCCAGTGCTCTTAATGGATGGCTGAGCTATCTCTCCAGCCCCTCCTATGAGCTATCACCGGCCAGGCAGTGTGGCAGAAGCTAGAGGCAATGATCAACCAGGGGGATGAGTGGTTACTGTGATCGTGGTGTGGGACATTTGCCCTGGGGCTCTGCTCTGAAGCTGGCTTGCTGGGGAATGTGTTCAGGGCTGGACCTGATGAACAGACATTGAGCCTATTCCTCTAGACCTCCTGTCCTTCAAAGAGACACCAAGAGACTTGCCCTATTCAGGTGAGCATGCCAGCCATTGCGTTTGGACTTATATGATATGTCCCACACTCCTAGTGGATGGTCCATGTTTTCTGAGTAAGACAGCTCCACACCAGGCCTCCTGATCTCCTTTCACCATGGCCCAGGGAGCCCTTACTCAGGGAACCTCCGTTTGCATCAGGACCATCAGACTGGTGTGCAGAAGGACTGAGTTCATTCTGTTCTTTATTTCTATGTGCCAAGGCACCTGAGATCTGCAGTCACATCCTGGGCTTGCCTCTTCCCCACTCCCTTTCTGCCTTTCTTAAGTTCTGAGATGGTCCACTGGGCCCCTGGAGTTCAAATCTGCCTTTAGGAAAGCTTGCCATGTCTTTAGAGTTTATCAGTCCCTTTCCCCTCTTGCTACAATTCAAGCCTCTTCCCACAGAGCACTGGTCTCCCTGCCCTTGCCTACAGCCTCGGGACCATGGCTGACTCACCTGAATTCTGTGAAGTGTGCTGCCTCTGTCTCTGACACTGAAACAGTTCTTAGTGACTTTGTTAGATGAGTACTTGTTCCTTCCAACACCTCGGCTCCTTAGTCCCCTGCCCTCCTCTCGTGTCTCAACTTCAGACTTTGTCACTTATAATTCTGGTCCTCCATTATGTCATTTTCTTTTTCTTTTCTTTCTTTCCT